>NCQV01083960.1:0-17514 GCA_002740545.1 Lophocereus schottii
TTCTCTTATGATGTAATGCTACTTTCTATGCAATGTTACTTTTATGCAAATTTTGTTGATGCAATCTACTCTAATATGACTCTATGTAAATGTAGCCCCCACTTCCCCCACAGTAAAAAAAATAAAAAATAAAAAACACTAATAAGTATCAAGAGCTATGTGGTCCTGAGTAACAATTTGAAAATTTTACCAGATAATTGCTGACTTACAGTAGGTCAAAGTTACAGATTTTCTAGACAAAAGAAAATAAATTAGAACTACTACCGACCTAAACTCCTGGTCCCTTAGTAGGTCTGCCCAGCCTTATCCTATTTAAATTTGTCTTAGTGTTGTTCCTGAGATAGGAACCCGGTCAGGTTCTTGTTAACTTGCCAATTCGAGTTTTAGTCAGCTTTGAATTAACTATTTTTTATAGCTATAAAAAAGGCTGCTTGATATTCAATTTTTATCCATCATGGGAGCTATCTCTCCATCATTCACCATGTCTTTTGAAAAGGTCTTATCCTGTTAGCTGCTAACGCTTCATGCAAAGTACGAGCTGAAAAATTGGTAGGAAGTATTTAAGTTTTAAATTTATAACTGCAAATGCACAGTTTATCGCCGAGTCCTTGGGATATCATCCACAGAGAAAAAGATCTTAGACTACCTAACTAATTAAGTGGGTTGAATCTAGAGGGATGTAAGTTATGATTGAGCAAGTAAATACAATAGGCTACCAAAATTAGTGGATTTAAATCCAATAGGAGCAACTAAATAGAATAATCACTAGATGGTTCTTCATTTCTACTAGATGTGGATTTCATAGTTGGCTTAGCTTACAAAGTGGCATAAAGGGGTGATTGGCTCAAGTAAAAATACCCAAGCTTCCTTTCCGAGGGCAAGGGTAACCTTAATCTATAATCCCATCTATTTTCATGGGGACTTGAAAGATTAAGGTTTAGAATAGCCAACTTGCACCTAGCAAGGCCTTGGGTTATTTTCATACCTAAGGCTCGTTCTCCTTCCTTCTATCCACTTAAGGTGTAGTTATTCTCCCTAAATATTGGGTGGAATCTCCTTTCGGGCATTTCATTGAACACTTGGTGGGTAGAGAGAGAGACCCATAAGAAACTAGGAATTACATCAAGAGGAGACCATCCCTAGTTTATTAAGCCAAACTAACTCCTAATCCCCAACTCAAGTTTTGGAGATTACTCACGAATCATCATTTTTCCAATCAAACAATCACAAATAAGCATAATTAAACAAGCTAAAACAATAATCACAAAAGGAGGAAAAGAGAGACAGATAGAAACAAACTTAGATTAAGGTAATAATGAATGTAAATGTTCACAATCTTCAATCAAAATCAACCCAAGAACCCAAATCCTTCGTTAACCCAAAACTAACCCTTGAATGTTTTTAGAGTGCCTTTTACATGTGAAATTAGACATAATCCAGAAATTAGGCTAACTAGTATTTATAGGTAAGAAAAATTGGGAACCATGATGGTGGTCGGCCTCATGGCAGACTGCTTGTCACACACTCGAAAACCTTTGGGGGCTGGCAACGGCCTGTCACCTCCATGACGGCCAGCCATCGCCACCTCCTGTAATTGGGGTGGGCGATTGCAAGTCTAGCGATAGCCTATCGTGGGGGTGATGACCACTTATCGCCCCCCTTTCTGCCTTGGTTCTTGACTCCATTCCCTTGTTCCTTTGCTCCTCTTGGGTTTTGATGTGACCAACTTCATTCCTGAGCTGCCTCTTCAACGGTATTAGCTGCCCCTTTCCTTGGATATCTCAGGAAATACTTAAAAATAAGAAGAAAAAGGTTTAAAATAAGGCAATGACCCTAGAGGTGATCAAACCGGGTCCAATTCCATTAAATCAAAGCAATAATGGGATAAATGAATCAAAAAGGGAGTGGGAAACTTAACCAAAATTGAGGCTTATCAACTCCCTCATGCTTAGCACTTGCTTATCCCTAGCAAGTTTAGTTTGAAATTATGCAAATGGCGAAGTCGGTCCCTTAGACACCCTTCTTAGTGATGGTGATAAAAGCCAATCAATGAGCACAATCATGCAATCAAAGGTAACAAAGCCAAAGTTGAAGAAGCAAGATAAACACAAAACTCCCTAGGGGTCACCTCGCCTAAATGCACATACCGAAACCAAATGAGATCCTCAAGGCAAGAAAAAAGGTCGCTTACTAATGACAGGCAAAAGTGACGACTTGGGAGAGCCTCACTTTATGGCCAAGTGGAACTCTCCTCTCCAAGTGTTCAAGTATATTCATGGACACTATCAAAACTTAAACTAATCATGCAATTACCATAGGCTTGGAGTAGTCCTCATTCTGCACTACTTGGGGCATTACACATAAAGTTCAATCAGAGGGCTTTTAAAAAGGTTGTAGTGAGGTTCCTTTGGTAAAGGGTGAGAAGGGGAGAAACTCTTTGGGATAAGTTGGGCATATACCCTATGGGGCTAGGGAGCAAGAACACTTCTTGTAATATTACAAGGAAACGAACACCTAGTTCACACCCAAATTGAAAATTCCAATACAAGTCCACATTTGAACATTTAGGGAATGAGCCGATTTAGTTTCAACGTGAAGACTTTCCTCGGTATTAGCTGCCCCTTTCCTTGGATATCTTGGAAAATACCTAAAAATAAGAAGAAAAGGGGTTAAAATAAGGCTACAACCCTATAGAAGGTCAGACTTGGTCAAATACCACTAAATCAAAGGAATAATAGGGGAAATGAACCAAAAAGGGAGTGGGAAACTTAGCCAAAACTAAGGCTTATCAAAAATCTTCATAGACAAAACTAAAGCTTATTAAAAAGCTTCATTCAAGTAGCTTGCTAAGCCTTTACCAAGTCAAAATTTCCTGGGACTTTCATATGGCTACCTTCACCGTTTGTGATTCTGAACTTCATGTCTTTCAATTTGGGGAATGCAAATTGTGCACTTCAACAGAGGAATTTAGTGATGTCCTAGATTTTCCACTTTATTATTCCCCTGTTGTGCCAATTTATTCAAGAGATGTTCGTCCAATATCATCGTTTCATAGGTATAAGTAAGGAGCACTTCTCCACCATAGATGTTAGGGATGAATTGGATTTTATGTCTTTGATTTCTTGGTTTCAAAAGGAGAATGGGCTCTGGAAGCTATACACAAATGTCAAGTAATTCCCATGTTCCTATTAGGAGCTTTCCTATTCATTGGTGGTTTAGAAAATAAAGGTCTTGAGATGTTGCTGAACATAGCTAAAGGGATCCGATGTGATCAAACTCCTCTCGCCTTGTGGTTACAGAAATCATATTATGCTTAGGTTGGCTTCGCCACTACCTAGATCAGTTCTTTTCAAGGAGCTTATTATTGGTTCAAGTAGACTCCCCTCTCGTTATGCGATGCATGGCTATCACTTAGGCCTAAAACCTAGCCGTGTTCTTCAAGGCCTCCATTGGGATTTCACAATTGCTCCTTCCTTTTTCATATGTGCCTTGTGCCCTTTTTTTTAATAGAACCTAGCCTGATTTTGACTGTTTTTGATCCTTTTTGACATTTTGTTTGTATTGGCATGCAGAGTTTTGGTTGCTAGAACACCTTCAGCTAATTAAGGCTCCTAGGATATAGACACATGCTTAGCCACTTAATTTTGCCAAAGGGAAGGACTATTTAAGGATTAATTCATGGTGAATTGGATTGGCTACTTAAGAAGAACTCACCCCTTTTGTTAGGTGATTTACTGTGGGGCATTCGATGATTTGCGATAACTGCGGGAAAATAGTGCTTGTGTTCATCTCATTGGCCTGCCTATGGGAACCAGCTTCTTCCCTAGATAGTTGATGAGAGAGTTTGGTCATAAGCAAATCATCTTACCTTGGACTATGCTCTTCCTTAGAGTTGTATGAATGATCCTTCTCGTATCAGGATCTAGGTTAATTATTGGCTTCAATGTCCCATCATTATGATGATGTCTACTTCATGCTCTACATATGTTTCAAAACACTATCGGAATGGATGAACACAATGGATGCTGAGTTAAGGAAGGCTATTTAGGATAAACAGAATGCTATGGAATCTTTGAAGACTAAGAAGATAAAGACCAACAAGAAAAAGTGCAACTCATCTCATAGCAAAAGAAGAGAAGTAGGATCCTACCCTAGAGAGGATAACACCCCGACCCAACAAAGACAATAAGTTAAAGAAAGATTAGTAACTAGCTTTGCCTTTTACTGTTTGAATAAAGTGTTACAGTTTCCATGGTGGTACATTATTAAGAATTTCTATTACAAGTTGTATGCTTTCAAAATAACAATAGAAGTGTCGAGGCTTTTCTAGGTAACTTATTGCTTTTCTTGCAAATTCATTGACTGCCAAACTATTTGACCTGCATAGCCTAACCTACATATTCCTACTGATATAGGTTCTCAGCCCGACCCGATTGCTACCTACTAGAAGCTGGCTAAGTTCCTACCTGCTGAATCTTACTCAGTTCCCATTGGGAGCCCAACCCAGTTCTAACTGGAAGGATTTGAGTTTCCCTACTGGAGCAGCCCAATAGTGGCATTGTCTTTTTTTTCCCGATAAGGGTGAACAGTTAGTAAAGAGCAATAGGACTGGACCATTAAGGCTTCCATCTGTGCGCATTACAGAATCAGACCTTTGTAATTCATTGCATCATTTTTGTTTTTCAGTTTAACATGGGCCTTTTGAAACTGCTATGGGTTTGATTATGAGGAAATAAATTTCACCCCTTTTTTCAAAGCATGTTGTTCAATTTATAATCGAACGGTTTTGACATCCTTGTGCTTGATTTTAGGCCATAAATATCTCTCAACATAGTGATTTATTAACATCTTATGTTTGGTACATTTAGAAATAAAGAATTGCAAAGTTGGAGCAATTTGTTCCCCATTTAGAAGCCTGAAATTATGAACGTGCTAAAAATGAAGCAGCAGGTGTGCCAGCCCTTTTCCAACCACGCTAGACCAGAATATAGCACATAAAATAGGGAAACAAAGTGGCGCAAGCAGCCTGTTCCATATGCCATGCCCCTACCACATCCTTGTTCAGGACACATGAAGAAGTGCTGACGAAACTAAAGGCAGAAGAATGGAACGACAAGATCGTACCGCCTGCCATGCCCATGCTTCTTTACTAGGTCACGATTACTTAAATACATTTTGGCTAATGGAAAAGGGAGAAGATATGTTTTAGGGTTTTATCTTAGTTTTAGTAGCTTTTCTCTTTATAGTGGCTCATTGTAGACTCAAAAACCTCCATTAATGAAATTGAATCATTTGCCTTAATTCTGACATTGATTTATTATTCGTCCTCAAATTAGTGTTAATTTCATTCTCTCTCTCCTAACCTCTCAGTAATCCTCTATTTTTGAAACCCAAAATCGCATCTAAATCAATGGTTTTTGATGAGCAAAGGATTAAGGGGGGATTACTGGTAAAACCCAAATGGATTTGAATCATTAATCTACTCTTGAAAATGTTAATCATCCTTTTGTTATTCATCTCTTCTTTAAAGATCTTAGTCATTGATTCAACTAAGGGTACAAGTTTCAAGGTTCATCACTAGAAGCTAGTTGGAATTGATTGACATTCAATGATGTTTGATTGGTGATTGATTGAATATAGAGCAAGTACAACCATCATCGAGATAAATTCCACTAGTGGGTAATTTTCTCTCTCTTAACTTTTATTTCCTATTACTAGATTAGATAATCATTAATTAATCTTAGGTTAGATTTTTCTTTTCAGGTGATTTATTGAGGATTGTTGGGAAATATTAGTGGCGATGTCTTTCCATGGGCCATGTCCAGCCATATGATCACCCTTTTCTATATGTCGTGTGTTAATTGCTTGGTTGAGATAGTAGATTAGTTTAGATTAATTTCATTAAATAGAACTTAGAATCTCTAGTAGTTTAGTTGATTAGACTTACTTTCAGAGTAATTTAGAATAGTCAATCATCTTAATTTCCTCCACAGCCAAGTCAAACTATGTAATCCTCCATCATCTCGGAGGACGACATTCTCTTTTTCTCATCGTCGAAAAATCTTCTTCAACACCGATACCTAGATTGATCAACTAAGCATAATACTTTTTTCAATTGGTCCATATTTGTATACTCTGTATACTCCTCTCTATCCATATCCATGAGTTTTATTGCTTTGCTTGGCAAGATGGTCTTTATGATGTATATGCTTAACGAATTGGGCCTAAATTTCCCCTTAGATCCTAGATGGGAGCCCTTATTTCTTTTAAAACCATATCTCCTTCCTATAGCACTCTAAGCTTGTCTTTTTTAATTGAAAGCTATTAAAATCTAGGAATACAATTAGATATATATGATTCGCTTAATCTCCTTTCATCTAACGACCAACTCTTCATATCAAGCTTTTGCCCACTCTGACTCCGAGATTTGAGTTACCACACTTACCCTGAGTGAGGTATTGCTATTTCAAGCTAAAGTACTGCTTCCGTTACATATACTATGGAGTATGGCGTTCCTCTTGTTGATGTATAAATCAAAGTTCTATATCCCCATAGAGCCAAAGGAAACTATCGGGACAATCCTTATTATTCTCAACCATTTTTTCAATTATCTTCTGGATATGTATATTAGTTACTTTCTATTTAGGGCTAGTAAGGGGATGACTTATGTTGCTAAATTTTATATTTCTCAAGCATGCTTTCTACCTTTTTTCTAAAATGGCCCCTTGGCTCACTTATCAACTTATATGGTACACCATACCTATATATGATATTATTAATGATGAATTTTGCCACATGTTTTGAAGTAGATTTTACATAAGGAGCCAATTCTAGCTAGTTTGTGAAGTAATCAATTGCTATAAGCACATATTCATGGCTGAATGTTTCATTTGGGCTGACCTTTCTGATTATATCGATTCCCCATACTGAAAAGGGTCATGGCGAAGTAGGTGTTGAGAGAAAAGATGGAGTTGGATGCTGCAAATTAGCATATTTCTGGCATTTTTAACATCTTCGTAATATACATAGCAATCTGATTCCATTATGGACTAATAATACCCCACCCCCTTAACCTTTTTGGCTAACATTTGGCCATTCATGTGTGGTGTAAACTCTCCACCGTGAACTTCTTTAATGATTTCTCGTGCTTTTCTTTGCGTTACGCACTGTAAGTTTATGCCCATATATGTTCTCTTATATAGCATCCCTTTGCCCTCAAAATATTACAAAGCTAATAACCTTAATACCTATTGGGCCTTTGGCAAGGACTCATGTGGGTACTGTTTTTTTGTTAAGTACTCATAGATGCCATAATACTAAGTAGTAAGGTCGATGTTATATGGTTTAATGGTATGAAAATAAGCTCGCTAATCTCTGCTTTAAACTAATAATGGCATTGCATGGATGCCATTTGGAATATTGATGACTGAATCTAGCTTTGTTATGGCATCAGAAAACTGATTATCTTCACAGAAAGGTAAATATAAGTAATATAGGTGAAGTTCTTAGTATGATCCAGTAAATAAGCTAGGTATGTTACCGAGATTTTACTTTTTACCTTCCACTTCTATGAGATTTGGTTCATCATCAAATTGGAGTACCTTCATACTTGTATGTTCTTTACTCCTATATTTATGGCAGCTTATAGCCCAATTTCTGCCACATTGTTGGTAACCTCAAAATCTAACTTACACCCCTTTTGGAGATACTAGAAGGATGCATACTCCAAATCCTTTTTGGTTTGAAGCCATGTCGAAATACATTGTCCAGACATCTTTTTTCTACTTGAAGAACTTCTTGATCAAGGAAATCATAGGTTTCTTCCCTTTGATCCGCCATCGAAATGTCTACTAAAAAGTTGGACATGGGTCTTTCCTTAATGGATTTTTGTGGCATATAGCATTGGTCAAATTCTGATAGGATTACTGTCCACTTGGTGACCTTGCCATTCACTAGTTGTTGCGCCAAATACCTTATTCACTCCATTGGCCCCACTACATGTACTGTATAGGTTAACATGTAATACTTAAACTTCTTCGATGCCTAAATTAAGGCTAGAGAGGTTTTCTCTAAGGTTTTACAGCGAGTTTTGTATTCAAGAAACTTTTTACTTAGACAATAGATAAACCTTCCTCTTTTCTATCTTCTGGGCTAGCATGACCCCTATTGCTGTTGTCGTTGTCGTGAGATAAAGAACGAGGGGAATGCCAGGTTGTGGTGGTATCAATACTAGTGGGTTAAATAAGTACTCCTTGATTTCATGAAATCTATCTTGACACTCCTCATCCCTTTATGGTTTTACTCCTTTCTTCAATTTCTTAAAGATAGGCTCACATATCATAGCCAACTTTGATATGAAACGATTGATGTATGACAAGCAACCTAAGAATCCTATATATCCTTCTTGGTCTTATGTGGTGGAATTTCTAGGATAACCTTGATCATTGAAGGGTCGACCTCAATTCCGCTAAGGCTAGCTAAGTTTCCTAACAAATTCTTAGAAGTGACTCCAAATGCACACTTCTGCGAATTCAGGCTGACATTGTATTTTTTGAGTCTAGCAAAAAAGTTCTTGAGTGTTGGAACATGTCCAACGTTTTCTTTGGACTTTATGATCATATCCTCTACATATACTTCTACATCCTTATGCATTAAGTCATATAATAGAGTAGTAGCTACCCTTCCATAAGCTCTAGTATTTTTTTTAACCCGAAATACATCATAGTGTAGTAATAGGTTCCCTACGGGGTAATAAAGGTAGGCTTTTACATGTCCTCCTCTAACATTTTGACTTGGTTATAACTGGTATAACCATCCATAAAGGAGATAAGAGCATGTCTAGCAGTATCATTAATCAAGATATCCTAATGTGGCAATAAAAAATCATCTTTTGGACTTACCTTATTAAGATCTCAGAAATCTACACACATTCTAACCCTTCCATCTTTCATTAAAGCGAGCACAAAATTTACTACCCACTGAGGGTAGTGCACAATCTTAATGAACCCCTAATCTAACTATTTCTATACTTCTTCCTTTATTTTCAAGGCCCATTCTGGTTTCACTATACATAGTTTTTGTTTTATTGGTTTATCATCCAGATAAAGAGGAATCTTATGCTCAGCTATATCTTGATCTATGCTAGGCATGTTTTTTAGGAACATGTAAAGAGGTTAATGAATTCCCATAGAAGTGAAGTAAAGCTCTCATGTTCTTGTAGAGTTATTGACTTACCTATTTTGAGCTCTTGGGGGGCTTCAGGTCCTTAACATAACTAATATTGTGTCCTCAATTATAAAAGTTTGACTTTCATGATCTTCCACTGCTTTCATTAAACCTTTTGGGTTATATCTTTGCTTTCATTATAAGAGGCAAAGCACTTAAAGTAAGAGGAATGAGATGAGTCATAAGTGAAAGAGTTTATCTCTTTGAAATCGATAATGAGTACATCTAATACAAAGTTTATGGAAACAAAACTGAAGATTAACTCTTAGACTCTATCCTAGAACTTCGTGGACTACCCTCTATGGCTATAGTGAACACTTTTCCTTCGACCTTAGTTGTCCAAGGCACTTACTTATAGTCTTTTATATCAACTTCAATGATGGAGTTTGTAAGGTCAAAACTATTGTTGGATGTGGCAAGGGACAGAATGGCAGTATGATCTTCCTGTTTCCTACAATCTTGCCAAAAGAGAATCCCAAAGATTATTACTTTAAGCTAGGTGGGTCTAATCTTCGGTGGATTGGTCCCTTTCTATGGTTGTAAGTGCTTCCTTCTCTAGGAGCTGGAAGTCACTAAATATTTGTAATCTAGGTACCCAAATTCCTTTCTCTTTTATGTGATGAGGTTCAGAGAAGCTATAAAAAAGAAAGTTGTCTCCCTTATGAAGGAACTGCCATTGAAAGTGAGTGGGTAAGGCCTTGCAGCATAGTACTTCTAGCATCCCTCTATGGTAACAGCTTTTTGAGCTTCTGCTTCTTGTCAGTCTTTGGCTACTTCTTCAAGAGTGGGATTATATCGCAACCTGAACTTGTAAACCTCCTTTTGGGTTAGAGGAAAGATAGTACGTCCTTATGCTCTTTTACCCATAGCTATTGCTAGATAGTATCACCATTTTTTAAGAAAGTTTGAATAGGGTTCAAAGTCAAAAGGAACTTAATCCTTCCATAAGATTACTACTGTTTTAAAGTTATAGAGTTTGTCGCTATCACGATTGTGCTCCATTTCTAACACTGCTCCATTGTTGGTGATGCTAAGACACAAGTTTTCCCCTTTAGTAGTGACCACCTGTCCTTTGTTAACATATTTCCTTTCTTGAACAGGGCAGATGAAACTTCCTAGTGTTCATGGAGCCAAGGTCTGCCCAAGAGCAAGTTAAAGGTTGCTAAAATGTCCAAAACTTAGGATCCCATATTCTTTTTAGCATGGCCTACATTAATAGGGAGGAGGATGGTGCACAACACCAGTTTTTTTAAGTTATCATATGCTCTCAGATGAGTTAAAGGCACTGAGAGTTGACTTTTCTTGAATCCTAACCTCTTAGCAGTTCTCCAGGGACAAACATACAGCCTACCCATTGTTGACTAGGGTAAGTGGTATGTACTTTTAAAGGCATATCACAGTAAGGTATAAGGCATTGTTATGTGTTGAACCCACCAGTGGAAGATCCTCATTGCTAAAGGTTATGGTGCCTTTACCTGTAGTGCTTGAAGCTATAATTTCTTTAGGCATGGCTTCAGGAGACAAGTTAATCTTACCCAGTTCATTAATTAAGAACTGCCTGTACTTTTGAGAAGCCACTACGAGTTGCCAAATAGTTACTTTTGCTTTAAGTTTCTTTAATTGTTTTAGCACCTGATCCTCTTCTTGGACTGTCGTCCCCTTGTCATCTAGCTTTTGTGAGATGTTAGACTTTAGCTTCGTCTTCCTCTCCCCAAAAGTCATCTTCTTCATTTTCTCCTCAAAAATATGTAGCACTCTAACTTGATTACTTGATTAATCTTAATTACCTAAACCTTAGTGGTTAATACCATGGAACGATAAGGTTAGGACATTATCGTCATCTTAAGGAGGATAACGCTTAAGTAATTCACTTAATTCATAACATTATAACACACTTTAGCTTGCATGAAAACCAAATGGTGCCTAATTTATACATTCTTGAGTTCAACTGATAGTCCAGCAATCCACAAAGCTTAAATTCTGATGACCCTTGACATTATAAAATGCCATTTGTAAGCTTATCTAGGCTTCATTGACGGTCTCTTCGCCTCTTGGTGTTGTCAGATAGGGACTTCATGATTTATTTACCTAAAAGCATAAAACACAAAAATGTTCAAATAATAAGCCAAAGCTCAATATGTTTAGTCCTATATTATAAAGATAGAAATTCATTTTTCTTTTACATGTGCATTTCAATTCATTTTAGTTCGAAATTAGGGAGAGAGAATTATATTAAAATTATTACCAGTTATTATCTAAAAGTATAACCCAAATTGATGAGTTGATATGTAAAATGCATCATTTAACAGGTGCACACTTGATTATGTGGCGAACTGATGGAGCCTGAGGTAGAGCTGCATGGGTGAATTGATGGACCTAAGCCATGACAATTGATAACTGGTGGGCCCACTTGATTATGTGGCGTAATAATACTTGAAAATGATTCATTAAATATTTATATGTTATAAGATTTTCCTCTTTATAACAGACATGTGAATTTTAGAAGGGTATAGACAATAAACATAACTAGTTTTGAAATCTTTCTCACCCCTATAGGATATTGATTTTCAGCTCGACAAATGACGTAAGTGAACTCACTTCTATTCTGAATGGATATTATATTTTTAGTAATGTTATATAATTTTCATTATCATGATCTTAGTTATTGACCACTACACAATTGATATTTTTCTTAGCTATTTAAGAATGCAATAATTATTTAATTAATTATATTAACCAATCGCATTAGAAATATTCAAATCTTTATCCTTTGAAAATTAGTAATTTGTTATTGAAAAAGGGCAAGGTTAAGTGGTGTAATTTAGGGCTTTGCCTTATTTCAACAAGGATGGCTCTCTCATTACACAATTTTGGATTGACAAGATATTCACTGTACAAGTCGAGTATGGTATCAATTTTCATTTACTTGCTTTTACACCATAATCCATGTTTCACTTTTAGCCCTCTAAAATTTTTAATCGAACCCATAGTTGTTGTCATCAATAAGTCGTGAATAATCAAGACTTAACTTGTTATCAGTGCTAAGCTAAACCTCTTATTTCATTCTGCTCCAGTCGAGCATTAAAGCAAGCAAGAAAGCTCCTTTTTAGTCCTCACCAATACACAATCTATTTAATAAAAAAATTGAACCCAATTTATCACTTGATTATAAGTTCCCAAATATACATGTTTAAATTAAAAATCCAAACTTTTCCAATTCCCTCCTTTATGACCATCAAGCTAGTGTTAATCTCCCCATCTTTTCATACTCATTTATGGCAAATCTCAAAATACAACATGAACCACCAAATTTTCCCAAGAGAATGGCAAGACACCTCAAATATCGCTCCATTAAAACAAAATTAAAGGAAAAAATCTATAAGTCTTTGCTCCCATAGCTCATCCACCGGTAGTATAAAAATTCAATTTAGCCCATCAACTCCAACCTCCCCTAAAAATACCAGTTTCACTTAACAATTTACAACTCATAAACTAAACATCCCAAATTCATGAAAAATTACCGTAGATTGTCAAATATTATGAGTAATCTACAATAAAATTTTAAATTTTCCTCCGAGTCCGTGCTTCAAAGAAATTAAAAAGAAGGGCCGAAAATGTGCATTAAAATAGGACGATTTTAGTCAAAAATTCGTAACTTATAAAATACACATCCAAAATTCATGAAAATGTTTAGGAATTTCCCAAATATTAGTAAACGTTTCATGATTTTTACCCAAGCTAATAATTCCAAAAAACTAAAGCAGTGGACAAATTTGGGGAAAGTCCAAAAATTCAATTTTTCTCCCCATTTTTATTCTTCTAATCCAAATATTCTATGAAGGAAATCATAATTTGCTAAATATAAGTTTAATTCATAGAATAATCCTCAAAATCACACCAGCCAAAATCTCAACTTCATACAACACCCAAATGTTAACTCCATTTAATCTCAATCATCTAAAATTATATCCTTATTCATGTTTACAAAACTATGTAAGCTAAGATGAATGCACTAATTTCATCAATTTAAGAGAATTTATCAAAAATATATAAATGCCACTAAAAAAGATTTACGGTTTTGCCTTTGAAAATTGGGAGAAAGAAGCATGAGGAAAGGATGGCGGGTGCAGGAGATGGCCGGCGGGAACAGGCAGCGTTGGGGCAGTGATGGCTACCGGCTACTAGCGGGCGGCCATCGTGGGCAGGGCGCAACAGCGGAGGGGAAGGAGAGATAAGAGAGATATAAGAGCTTAAGATTTTTGAGCCAAACCTCACGTGACATTGGATTTTTCATCTCAATTTTTATTTTCTTTTGCTTTTTTCCTTCCTTGTTGCTGATGTTCTTATTGATTTCTTTTTAATCACTTTTCATTTATTTTTTTGTAGCCATATTCTTTTTCTTTTTAAATAATTAATTAGCTAATTGATTGATGATACCTTATCTACTTATTTACTCAAATAATTTATATCATTCCAAACTCACCGATAATATCTTAAACATGAATTTGTAAATCAAACTTTATTAATTATGTGATTATTTTCCCATTAAAAGTTTTATGATTATATTATTATTTATCTTAGTACTAAATAATGACATGGTCACAATTTAAAATTCTTAGTGCGATGGCATTAACACCACTCGAGCCCTGTAAAACATGTAAACTTCAAACATTGAAGTGAAGTGCGTGCTCAATTTTTACTAAACTTAATAAAGTGAAAAATCATGAACTTAAATTGGGTTTAGGCTATTGTAAAATCATCATCGATTGCATCAGCAGGTCAGTGACCTCCCTAAGTTTCATGTACATTCTCCTCATTGCTATCCCATAAGCCATGAACTTCTAAATACTATGTGGGTATGCAAACCTTTGACTTCAGAATGCTTTCTATGTATGTGGGTGGGTGCCATTCCTTTTCTTGATTGTCACTAATAGTAAAGATGCTTTCATGGTCTTCTAGTGGGTTTTTATCATTGTTCGACTTCTGAGCTGCTTTAGGCAAAGGGAGCTACCCTAACCTGAACATCCTTTCTAGCCTATTCTTGAAAGTCTAATAGCTCTCGGTATCATGCCTCCGAGCCCGATAATATTTGTAGTATTTAGTTGGGTCAAAACACCTGGGCTGCCTAAATGGCTTTAGTTTTTAGCTTGACTAGATCTGGCAAAATTGACTCAACCCGAAAATCCGACCTAAACCTGGCCGAAAGTTTTGGGTTTTGAATATGATTTTCTTGACCGGAATCCGAAATTAACCTAACCCGAAAAACCCATAAATTTACAGGTCAAACCCGACCCGAACCCGCCCGCTTGATCCAAATATTATATAATTAGTTTTCGATCTTTCTCTAGTTTATCCCTCTTAACAAAACTAGTTTTTCATCTTTATCGAATAGTTTAAAAAGACATTATACAACTATTGCATTTATTTACAAATTAAACAATAATAAACTTATTTTTTCCTTCTCCATTCCCTGAAAATAATATCGTACGCAACTCTTAAACAAAAAAAAGGCTAAAAATGCGTATAAAAGTGCATGAAATAATTATCTAATCCTTTAAAAAAAGTTAATTTAAAAGAATACAACCATTAGAGATGCGTAAGTCATACCACTATATGCTTACCTCAACAAATTTATCTAATTATTTTTTTAATTAATTGATTTTTAATAATTTAAATTTTTGATGTCATAAATGCATGATAATATCTTGTACTTCTTTTATTCAATTATATTGGGTTTCGTTCTAGCTATTCTTGGACTACGATGCTAGTGGTAGGAATACGGCTAGCTGCATTCGTATTGGAGTCGGCCCATTAATAAAGTTTTACCAGATTGGACATTGGTATGTTAGTTAACAAAAATATTAAATTATTAAATAGGTTATTAGTGGTCAAATTGCTACAACCCTTTAAAATGCTCTAAACAGGCTGCCCTATAAATCTTAGACCCTTATTGACCTTCTTTCAATGTATGTGTCAATCTTCCTAAAATCAAGTGGAGCTTGATTCTTTGCCCGCCCATTCAAGATGTTCATATATTATAATAAAAATTTTGAATATCTTTAATATTCTTTTGAGAAATTAAAATTATTATGCCTTTTCATTAAATACTAACAATTTTAAGTAATGAATATGCCGAATCTTTAATTTTGAAAAAAGAAAAATAACTCATAGAAAATGCGCTCTAAACCCGTTGGGTTGATCGAAAACTCGTAAAACCGAAATACACCCGCTCGTATTTTACCTTAACGCAAAACACACCCGACCTGTATTTTACCCGAACCCAAATACACCCGACCCGTATGTAACTCGCTCGCCTGAACTGACATGTCTAAGCTTGACCTTAGGTAGATTGATCTTTCCTTCAGCTTGTAATCATTTTAGAGCCTTAGTGTATGTGGTTCCTATTTAGATATAGTTATTGTAGTAATTTATCGCATGCACTTCATTAGAGCTGCTAGCATTCTTATCGTTGTTTTGATAGTCACCTTCTAGTTGCTACTAGTCTTTGTAGGTGATTCTTTAGCCAATTCTTCTTTTATAAGCATACCTACATTCCTTAGTCTAGTGAAACTTTCAAATGACACAAACTGCAAGTGCTGGCTATACGCAAGTTGGAGGTTCTTAATAAACAATATCACTTGGCCAACTTATGAAGATCAATCCACCACGTAAGCTGCCTTTGCCCTTCATCTAGCAAAGTAGTCAGCAAATCCTTTCTTTTCTTCTTGGTTGATAAGTTCTAAGTCCATGAGTGTGATTGGGAGTTAGCATTGTATGAATACTAACATAAGAACTATACAGGACTTAATTCCATCCGTTTAGCAAAGTTCATGACCTTTCATAAGCCCACATCATTATACCACCTCATCACATGCTTGTTAAAGTTCCAAGGAAATATGATGTAGAAGATTTCTTCGTCAATCCCTTTAGAGTCATAGCACTAATAAAATTTCTCATATAATGGTGAGGGTTTTCAGTTCCATAGAGCTTAACGCTGGGCATGGTGAACATTAGAGGTAACTTCCCTTTTTGGATTGAAAGTGAATCTCACATAGTTGCTAAAGTAATTGTTAAACGTGGAGGATTCATCAAGTAACTACTCTGTACGATGTACTTATAGATCGATTTTGAAGAGTGTTTTTTTCCACTTGTTCTTCCTTATTATCTGACTCTTCCTTTCCGTCACCTTTCCCCTCTTCATCATAGGGATGCACACTATTCTCTACTTGGGATTCCTTGGTAAGGTTCTAAAGTGTAGTGGCCACCATATTCATCTTCTTTTCACTCTCCTCCATTCTAGTCTGCATTCTTCCCATCACCTTCATAAGTTGAGTGATCTCTTTGTTTCCAACCGTTGGAATTGGTGAGGGATTAGACATGATTCGAATTTCGGTTCTGACTTTGACTCAGCTGGTGAAGTTTCCTCAGACTCTTCTTAAGGCAAAGAGTGCTCAGGGCTAGCTCATCTTAATACTTTGAAAAGAAGTTTAATACCTTTAAACGAACGATGCCGACTCATGAACAAAATCTGAATGCTTGGGGGCCTAGGAAACTGGCTATATGCCATGAATACAAACCAGATATGGCCTAAGGTGAAGCAATTGGACTGGATCACTTTCCTAGATCTCATCTGGGCTCCCCAGTGGACCCTGTGATGATTACTCTGCTTCCCCGTAGAGATTGACTCATGCATGCTGACTCCGTATGTTGCTTTAAAGAGTACACAACTACAAGAGGGGGGTGAATTGTGGTGTCCGATTTTCGCAATATGCTGGCAAATAGTCTTAGACCCTGTTCGCGCAGGCTGTTCCTGAGATATGCAGAAGCGGAAATCCAACAAAGTTGAATGCGGAAATAATGGACACAAGATTTTTACGTGGAAAACACCTCTAGCCCAACTGAGGTGAAAAACCACGACCTACCTCGTGTAGGATTTACACACTTTACTAAACGGGCTAAACACGTTACAATAGTAACACACCTTGTTATAAATTGCAATCCACGTAAACGTCTTCCCTAAGACAGGTTACCCCACGTCCAAAATTCCCTTGATTTGGACACACACTCAACTCACTTTAGTGAAAGAAGAATATAAAGAAAAACACCCTATTACAATGCTTCTCAACTAAGCTAATATAGGGTACAATGAAGTCCTAGTATGCCAATTTTGAAAGCTCAAATATATCATTCTCTTGACTCGGTTTTCTTTTGAAAATTTTAAGCACACAAACACTTAATTTTTGCCTTTGAAAACTGATGCTTCTGAGGTTGTAAGAAGCCACTTTATAT
>NCQV01083962.1:0-10554 GCA_002740545.1 Lophocereus schottii
CCATTGAATGCTGTTTGACAGGTGCTTTAGTCTTAACAATAATGCTAAGTTAAGGGACATAGCAAAAGGGATAAAGAGAAATCTGATACTAGCCATCAGGTTTGTAGAGACATATGGGGTAGGCATGTACGAGAACAATCTTTAAGTGAAGGTAATCTATGTTTTTATCAACAACTCAATTGCCTTTGTCCTGTGTTATTATATGAGTTTAAGCAAATTTTTCATTTTACTAAGGCATCAATAGTGAACCATATGAAATTGGCTTGATCATGTGCTTCCTTTATGTATTTTTTCTAAAATATGAACATCCTTTGTGTCTAGGAAAAAACTAAAAATGTCTCTGTTCAAATACTACAAAAAAGGTCAAATTTTGACGGAGTTTTCGATAAATTTGGGCAGATTTTTATGGGAAATGACACGTTGGGACCAGATTTGTGATAGAATTTATGGTCCTCAAAAAATCACTGGTCGAAATTGACTTTTCGACCGGCCCGCCAAAATCAGCGGCGGACTAATTTTTACGGTCTAACAACCGGTCAGAATTTGTGATGACCTGATAGTTTGTCATGTACTTGTCAAAATCCTCCTTTTTTCAATCAAAATATCCATCAAAATTTTTGACGGATCAACTTTCTATCAAAATATTCTGTTAAAAATTAAATCGAGATATGCATAACTAAGACAATGTCAAAATTCTTACTTATTATTCAAAATTCCAATCAAAGTTTCTAACGGGTCACTTTTCCGTCAAAATAGTTCATCAAAATTTGGCTATGGTTTTATAGATTTATATCATCAATGTGAGTGTGTTATCATATGAAAATGAGTACGTTGATATCTTGTACATTCATTTTCAAGGAAATCAGATTGGCATTGCTGACTATTCCAATGGGCCAGAAAGATACACCTACAATTTTCATGCATGTATGTCCACATTCTTCACCCTCTTTATTCGTATATCCAGTAACAAATCCATATGACATATTTTTCTTATATATGTTAAATGCAGGAGGATGTCAACCCAAAATAATGGGTTATCGAGATTGTCAACATATTTTCTAAGGAAGAGAAGCCTCCTATGAGTTCACCAAAGTTTTGGAGGCTTTGGTTAGGCTCTGACTTTTAAAATGTGAAGTAGAACAGCCTCTTTGGTGGTCAATAGCTTAGATGATGATGCTACAGTTTCACCTTTATTTTTACAATAATTTGCTCTCTAATTTCTCCTTTTTTGGGTTTAATTTTGTTTAGTTTGTGACTGTGAGTTTAATTAGGGTTATTCAAGAGTACGCTACAAACAAAGAAAAAGTTGTATCGCAACGGAAAATGGGAATTCAATGATGGAATTTCGAAACCAATGACGGAACCAAACTGTCGTATTTTAGCCCATCGTTGAGGACTCAGCGACGGAATACAGCGATGGACAGGCAGAGATGGCGGGAACTGGTGGTGCACGAGGAGGCGATAACCTCACTCCGTTGCCATTAGTGACGGAATCGGTGACGTAAATTCCATTGCTGATGGTGACAGATCTATTAGTTAGTTGCCATACCTCAGTTATTTAAAAAAAAAAAAATCCTCTGCGGCGTATAATCCGTCGCAATTTTTGGCCATTTTTATAAATAAAATTTTTGTTTTTCTGAGCATCCCCAATTACGATACATTTCATTTCCTGCATAAAATAGAGGGAGGATATTCAATCCACTCGATACCAATGCTTCCCTCGAAGTGTTTTCAACAAATTACAGTCCACAAACAAGCCAAACATCACATACAAACCAAATTCTTTCAAGGGTTCCATCATAATTCATGTCACAAATTCATAGAATGAACATGCAGTTCCTGAAAATATAAGTGTACTTAGCAACACTATGGCCAAGAGAGTAAAATACGTGCAAATGCACATATATAAGCAAGAATAGAGAGGAAAGAAGCAAGCGACTCAGGAATCAATCGTCAAGGAGTGCATCATAATACTCTGCATCCTCATCATCACCCTCATTCTCTTCATGATGTTGTGGACGGTTAATGAAGGGGGGTTGCGTTCCCAAATTGGAAGCTTGTTGCATTTAAAAAGAGGCTTGCATTTGTTGTTTCATACTCATTTTTTATTGGTTGGGACGCATTTGCTCCCTTAACTTTTCCGCCTTAAGTTCCTGGTTGCTTTGGCTTAGCATTTGGTTGGACTTCTCTAATTACTTATATTTGTCCCTAAGCATCCGATACATTTCAGCTTGCAAAGTGATCTCACCTGCCAAGTTGGTCACCATACCCCTTAGATCATTCAACTCCTATTAAGATGACACCTGACCTGTACCTGTCAAAAACCAATGAAGTATATATTAGTGACCATGGGTTAACTTATTCTAAAGTGATGTTGTGCTCAACTTTTATATTAATTACTCAAATATGAATAGCAGTTAAATTTACTGTACCAACTCATTGAGAAAGATTAAAGAAAGAGGATTCCCTAATGTTAACGGTCTCATCTCCAATTATGTAAATACGACATTTTTTATTCATATAGGCCTTCACCCACAACTCATTTAGATTTAGAAGTGATTGAGGTGGATCTTGGGAACTACCATTCGAGGTCCCTTGAGAGTCGATGATATTTTGAAATTCCTGTTCAAATAATTCCTACGATATCACAACATTGGCAAAGAATCAAGTATATTATACTTAATAAAAGTATATGAATCCAGCTTGAACCACTAATTAAGATTGACCATTAAGAATAATGAATGTATATTTGTCGTGATTCTCATCAACTCAAGGTTTATCTTCTTTGTCGTGAAGCTTGTGAGTGTGGGTGAATAACTCAGCAATTATAGGATCCATCCCAAGTTCCCTCTATGTGCCAAATAAATTTAGAAAAATATGTTAACCACCACAATTAGACAAATAAATGCAAAAAGTTATAAGATGTACAGTTAGCTACGAGACAGCTTATATGCTCATGGATAGTGATTAAGCCACATGCATGGAGATAAGGTCCAGAATTATTTGGATCACTAAGCCCTTTTTAGGCTTTTTCACATAATTTCTTATATGCTTTGTTTGCCCAATATTGCTGGAGTTCTTTCCATTGCTTATCACCGAGCCAAGTAGGCTACTAGCTATACTTCTGTGCTTTGCCAAGGAAGTCCCTCAAATGTGCATTGCCTCTATTTTCAAAATTTTCTGATTCGATCCTCATGGATAGGATCCTAAGTGAACCACTTTGCAAATGAGAAGACAACAAACACTTTAAATAATATCAAAATAATGGAACAAGTACATACAAAGTGTTAATATGTAGTCATTTTAGTTATCTTAAACTCTCCAAACCACAAATCTTAAACTAGTTTAGGCAATTTATCCCAGGAAGGCTAAGGTGCATTATTTGCCTTGAAAGATTAGAGAAATCCTACCAATAGCATCTTCATTTGGGAGAAACCTATTTCAACAGAAAACATCAAATTAACGTGACATTACACAAAATACTTGAAGTTAGAAACACAAAACAATTTTTTAACTTACCCGTTAACATCTGGCATAATATATATCTTAGTTCGAGTGCTTCTATGACTAGGTTCTACTTCACTATCTTGAGTAAAGGACTTACATTGACGAGGGATGGAATCCATACCTGAAATACTTGACAATAAATGCAAGCACAAATAACTATTGTACATATCAATAATTTAATCACGCAACACAATAATTAGAGAGAATCAAGTTTCAAAATTAACACATATATAATAAAAGTACATTTATACTCATTTGTATTACAAAACTAAGTACTGAAATATATAACAATTCATACGCATTTAATTGTCTGCATCATCTTCATCATCATCCTTATCCTCATCCTCGTCATCGTCTCATCGTCATCAACATCATCATATAAATATATATCTCCTTGTACTGCATTTGTTGCATTCTCATCATCCCACTCAGCCTCTTCATCACCCTCTTCCTCTTCTGCCTCATTTATGTCATGATTTACTTAAATAAATGAAAAACTCATATCATCACTAACTTCTTCTGGTGGTGCACTTTCATTCACTAATGATGCAGGAATAACATTATTGACAGGTTCAACGAGTGTTGTTATGCCCGTCTGTTCGTAGGTAATGGGTAGAGTGTATTGCGTATCTACTCTAGCTCTTGGTTTAGTTGGTATGATAACAAGACAATTGACCCTATCCCTTGAGCAATCTAGATATGGCATGAAGTATACTTGAGATGTAGTGTTTGAGAAGATGAATGGATTGTACTTTCTACACCACTTTGTGCGATGAATATCAATAAGTTTGCTTAGTTTATGAGATTGTGTCGCACAATTTAATGTGAGATCAAACCACTTACAATTGAATAGCACACATATTTTGAGTAGTTCACATACACACTCAATTTTGATAATATCTTTAAGTACACCATAATAATTATTTTTAATATCGCCTTCTTTAGTCCCATATACGCCAACATCACAATTGTACGTTTCCTTTCCAACACTGCAAGCTTCTGTATATACTCTCCACATTGACACATGTCTATTAGGTTTTGCAGCCAATTGTGTCAAGTACCAATGTGTGTGGTTGTTTAATAGTTGAATGCAATGCACCAAAGGTGATATAAGATGTGGTTTTTAGTTAATACAATGCACCGAATTGTGTCATAGTATTTATAAGGGAATAAGTTAAATTACTTACATTTTGACCAAACCAATCTATAAAACGAGTTTCAATGATGGTATCAACATTAGCATCTGCAGTTTAGACTTGTTCTGTAAAAATTCGGTGACATTTTATAGAGATTGTAAATAAACTAGTTTTTTGACACGAAAACTCAATGGAAACTTACAATGGCTAAGACAGCACTCACCCAACATAAGACTTAACTTCATCATAATTTAACAACATGTGAAGATGAGCAACAATAGCATCTATGAGATACCTTGATATTTCCTTCTCAATAGGAGTCCCTTGTAGTTCAAATATAGATAGAGTTGGGAAATGATTATTATGTTCATTTCCATCCTCATTTCTTCGATATCTATTGCGTATGGAGGGCACATTAGAGCCGAAATAATAGGAGGTAAAGAATGCCCTTTCAGCTTCTAAGTAAGCTTCTGTAATTGGACCTTCAGGATACACATGTTGTTTTATCTTTTTCTTTAAACAACCAAAGTACTAACAAATAATATTAAGTACGACTTGTAAGTGATTGCATAGTTTAGTTTTTTTAATCCATTATTGTCAAATACTATCTATTTTAGCTTTCAAATGGATACATCCATTGGTACTATACAGGACCACCAAGTTATGCCTCTTCTACCAAATGCATCAGTAAGTGCTCTATCACATTGAAGAAGCCTGGAGGAAATATCATGTTCAACTAACAAAGAGTACTGGCAATATTCTAATGCATTTCCTCAAGCACATCTTCTTGTAGTTGTAGAGCACAAATTCTTAAAGAATTGACTTATCTCAATAAGACATTTTAACACATCATCTGGAAGAGCATCAAGTACAATAGGTAACACAGCCTCCATGAACACATGGCAATCATGAATTTTCATATTGTTGAACTTTGCATCATTAGGGTCCACAATATTTCTAAAATTAGAGCAATATCCATCAGGTATGTTAAGTCTCTTTACCCATTCACATAACTCTCTTCTTTAATTCGTAGCAAGAACGAACTTCGCTTTTGGTTTAACTATTTTGCCACTAGGGCTTGGCTGTAAATGTAATTATTCTCTATAACATATGTCTCCAACATCCATTCTTAATTTGACATTGTCCTTTGTTTTTCCATAAACATCCATAATAGTGCTACTGATGTTTTCAAAGAAGTTTTTGTCTATGTGCATCACGTCTAAATTATGAGGGAGCAACTAATGTTGTCAATATGGCAACTCTCAGAATGTGCTCTTCTTCAGCCAATTATGCTCATTTCCTTAAATCCTAGTATTTGACAGTCACTGTTTGCCGTTAGCATTAGGTAGTGTTCCACCTCAGCATAAAGTTCTACCCCGTGTATATGGCGAGGAGGACCCCCAACAGTTTTGTCTTTTCTAAATGAAGTTCTAGTTCTTCTTAACGCATGATTCCTTAGTAAGAAACACCAACAACAATCAAACCATGAGAATTTACCTCCATTCTTGAGTCTCAAAGCCTTCTGTTGTTTCATACATATTGGATATGTCAATGATCATTAGTACTCTACCTAGATAACATTCCATATGCCGGGAAATCATTGATGGTCCACGTAAATGCAGCATTCAATTGAAATGTTTCACCCATAGATATGTCATATGTTTCAATTCCAACATCCCATAGTTCCTTTAACTCATCAATAAGAGGTTGTAAATATACATCTATTTTGTTCTTGGGATTTTTAGGGCAAGGAATTACATAAGTGAGGAACATAAATAGTGTGGTCACACACATTTCAAGGGAAAGGTTATAAGGTGTAACCACCACCTGCCAAGTGGGATAAGACCTTGAACGCAAAGTCTAAGGATTAAATCCATCATCCCATAAGCCAAGCCTAATATTTTGAGGCTCTACAGCAAAATTAGGGTACTTGTTTTCGAAATGTTTTCATGTTGTCCTATGTAATGGATGACATAAAATCGTCCTCACTTCGATGTTCATGATGCCATCTCGTGTGTTTTGCAGTGCTTCTAGATGCATACAATCTCTGAAGTGGAGGTTTCAATGGCAAGTACTGCGTCCTTGCATAAGGTAATAAACTTTGATTCCTTTGTTATGACCTTTGCCTCTTCCATCTGGAATGCCTGCAAAACTTACATGTATCGAGGTTTGAGTCTTCTTTAAAGAAAAGCATGCAACCTTTACGATAACAATCAATGTGTATCACATCATTACTGAGAACTTTAACAGCCTTCTTCGTCTGACCATAGTTCTCTGGCATGCGGTTGTTAGGTGGAAACATCTCTTTCATTAATTGAACAATTTCATTGAAACGGTTTTATAATATGTTATAATCACACTTGATACTCAATGGCCTAATAGCAGTAGAAAGATGACTATGGGTACAACAACCATCATATAAAGGTTGTTGAGCGGCTTGAACCATATTATAGAATGGTTCTTGACAAGTGATTGGCTCTTCATCCCTTACATTTTGATTTGCCAATATGGCATCACTAACCATGTACTCTATACGATCCGCGTAGCATTCATTGTAGTCATAATTAGTATGATTTGAGCTGCTAGATTTAGGCATTTCACTAATAGAATATCCAAAATCATATTGTTGAGGTTCTATTTCTTCATGACTTATCCAATACCAATATCTTTTTACAAAATCCTTATATATCAGGTGCATCTTTATCTCATCGGGTGTTACGTACATTCTATATTTGCATTTCACACATAGACATCTATACTTTCCCTCATTTCTCCATGGCTTATCCACTAATGATGTGGTTATATTCTGCTCAAGTAATAATATTCATGAAAGTTATTGCATAGTATTAATTTTAATTTATGTAATTATAATTATATAAATTACTCAATTTTGTACTACATATATTTTAATAGTCAAAACACAACTTTAATTAATCCACAAAATATATATATAAGTGCATACATGAATTTAAATATATATATGTAACACTCCGAGTGTGGCTTAAAAGGATCGCAGTGACTACTTATATCACCAAAGGTGCACCTTTCTTTTCGGGAAACCCACTCTTAAGAACTCCACAGTTAAGTGTGTCTGCTGGGAAGCATTCTTAGGATGGACAGCCTCCTAGGAAGTCTCTCAAGCAGTGTGAGAGCGAGGACAAAGCACACCGAAAAGACTTGTGGTGATTTGTAGGGCCAATCGACGATTCTTGAAGCCATTATTAGTAAGACCCGCGATTGAGAGGGGTTAGGGAATTACATATGGTATCAAAGCCGACCTACGACCATGAGTTATGCCAGTGGACGAAGAGCCCATAGGCAGTCACCTAGCAGGGGAAAGACACTGGGTGTGGACCGCTGGTCAAAAGAACTCGTAAGTCGGTCGGTTAGTGAGGCACAACGAGGACGTTGTTCACTTCAAGTGGGGTTGATTGTAACAACCTGAGTGTGGTTTAAAAGGATCAAAGTGACTACTTATATCACCAAAGGTGCACCTTTTTTTTTGGGAAGTCTACTCTTAAGAACTCCATAGTTAAGCTTGCTGGCTTGGGAGCAATCTTAGAATGGGTGACCTCCTGGAAGTTTCCCAGGCAGCGTGTGAGCGAGGACAAAGCATGCCGAAAAAGACCTGTGGTGATTTGTAGGGCCATTCGACAATCCTTGAAGTCATTATTGGTAAGACCTGCGACTGAGAGCGTTCGGAGCATTACAATATAATATTAGAAACATATGCTACCCAAGATATATAATTGAATATATAAGCTTATACACTAACTTAGATGATATTTTAAAATATTCGTGTTCCACTCCATCTATTTTCTTAAATTACAAACATAAAAGCTTATCAAAAAACTCCTAAGTACAAAAAAAAAATAAAATGAAATCACATTAACAAACAATCCACATTATAGCATTCACTTTATACCAACGATCTCATTGAAATACATCATCCAATATTAATAATTATTTCTTTTAAAGCATGCCAATTGACAAAGTTACTCATTTTAACTCTCACCAATTTCACATTCGAAATACAAATTGCAATAATTTTATAAATTTCTACTTGTAAACTTTTACAAATATATTTCTATTCTTAAAAATTTCACAAAACTCAAAATAGATTCAAACTTAAGCATTTCATTCCACTAACATATCACATTCTAATTAAAATTACCAAATCTAAATCCTAAATTACATTGAGGAAGATGTCAAAGTAAATTGGAGCAATAACGTCACACAAATTTTACATTTTAACAAAAACATGAACTAAGTGTGAAATTTTAACAATCTAATGTTTCAATTTTAGGAATTAAAACTAAAAGAGGAAAGAGAAAAATGACCTTAATTTAGTGACGGGGCAGTTTGGGCGGTGGTGGTTGGCGGTGGCGGTGGGGCAAGCGGCCGAGGGAACTCACGGGATGGGGCTTTGGGGTTCCTCGGGGGCTCTCACTGCCTCTTTGTGTTTGAATGAAATGTGGAAGAGAATCACATCTGATTCTCTTTAAGTAACATGGCGACGGACTAGCGACAGAAATTCAGTTGGCAGTTTGAATTTTATTTTTTTTAACTATCGAACGACGAAATATCCATCGTCAAATAGTAAAAACAAAATTAAAATTCATTATGGCAGCGGAAATTCAGTTATTAGGGTCTAAATTTCGGCGACAGATTTGCTATTCCGTCCCCAATTCCGTCGCCAGTCTGATATATTTCTAATTTTCCGATGTCCGTCGCTATTTCCATCACCAATTGATACGGATTTTTATCCCTTGCTATTTTCCATCATTGTTCAGCACTTTTTGAGTGGTTATCACATTTTTTTGGGACTTTTTTGGGTTCTAGCGTGTTGTCAATTTCATTCTTTTTGGGTTGAATATAAGTAGTTTTGTATGGGAACTTGATGTAGTAACCAAATCAAAGTTTGTATTATATGGGAATCTTCTCTATAATCTTCATATGAGAAGGTTGTATTATGTGGGAATCCTCTCCTCTATAATGTTTCTATTTCTTTCCATGAGGGTGTTCATATTTCTTCCCTTTTGTTTTCATTTGACACCCCCTCCGCTCTTAAGAATATGTAGCATCTTGAAGTTGGTAAGTTGTAGAGAGTGGCATAATTGCATTTTTTGGCTTATGATTGTTGTGAGGCAATGATTATTGAGTGCTGGAGGTCTAACAGACATATAATTATCCACAATTAACAAAATGTGTGTTGAAACTGATAGAACAAGGAATGCTAGTATTGGAAACTGCAATCTAGGCATTCAACATGTTTTTATTAGTGTTCTGACACCTATTTTCTCCACAATGAGCAAGTTGTTTGATGAACTTCGTCGGTCTATCTTATAAGCCTGGGAAGTAGCACAAACTACTTTGTAAACCATCCAACATGCTTTAGGTGTCGACACTTGGGTGACTGCAAGGAAACTCTATAGGGAAATGGAGCTCAAAGGATTTAATGACCTCACAATGCATGGCTTACCTTTTCTTTTTTTAGGGCTTACCTTTTCTTTTTTTTTTCCCTAAACAATTCTCAACGTACTCAAGTTTAATTTAATACATTTAATTTACCTATTAAAAAAAGTATATAAATTTGGCCTTGTCTGTTGGTTGGGGGGTCATCTATGTAGACCACTAATGTTTAGAGTATCTAAAAACTAAATATAATTTAAGAAACATAAAAAAGAAAATATTTATTATAAATTAATGTATGGACGTCACAAAACTGGATAATAGGTTAGCAAAAGAAATTGAATGGATTAAACATTAATATTTTTGTTGAAAAGACAAGAATAATATATCTTACTTTTCCTAAACAATATTAATTATTATTATACTTCATTCATTTTAATTTAAAATATTATATAGATTGATCACTATTATATGCTATTTAAGAAATGTGCATTTGATT
>NCQV01083962.1:12769-22882 GCA_002740545.1 Lophocereus schottii
AAGAGATGTTAGACATTTTCCTAACATCAGATTAAATTTGATTTCTACTGGTGTGCTTGATGATGAAGGCTTCACTAGTCAATCTGGTGGTGGAAAATGGAAGCTCATTAAAGGGAATTTGATTGTGGCCCAAGCTAAAAAGCAGACTTCTTTATATGTGATGCAAGCTAGAGTGTGCATAGGAGAGGCCAACATAGTTGATGATTTATCCATTAATCTATGGCACCAGAGGCTTGGTCACATGAGTACAAACGGTATGCAGATACTTGCCAAAAATAACCTCCTCCCTGATATTACAGGTATGAACATGAAATCATGTGTTGATTGTTTAGCTGGAAAACAACATCGTGTTACATTCCACACACATCCACCTTCTAGGAGAAAGAATGTGCTTGATCTTGTTCATACTGATGTTTGTTCCATGGATGTTAGATCACACAGTGGTGCACAATATTTTGTGACCTTTATTGATGATTACTCTCAAAAGTGTGGGTTTTTGTGTTGAAAAGCAAAGACCAGGTACTCCAGAAATTCTAGGAATTTCAAGCCAGAGTTAAATGTGAAACTGGCAAGAAGCTCAAGTGTGTCAGATCAGATAATGGTGGTGAGTACAGGGGGCCATTTGAAAATTACTGCAAGGCCCAGGGCATTAAGCTTGAGAAAACAGTGCCGAAAACACCTCGTTGAAGTGGTTGTAGAGAGAATGAATAGAATAATTGAAGAAAGAGTCAGATGTATGCTCTCTCATACAAAGCTGCCAAAGTCTTTTTGGGCTAAGGCGATGTTCACAGTAGTATACTTGATCAACCTTTCTCCCTCAGTCCCACTTGATGGTGATGTTCCTCAGAGAGCTTGGACTGGGAAAGATGTGTCCTACAAGCACCTGAGGGTTTTTGGATGCAGAGCATTTGTTCACATTCCCAGAGATGAGAGGTCTAAGCTTGATAAGAAGATAAAACAATGTATTTTCTTGGGATATTCTGAAGATGAGTTTGGGTACAGATTGTGGGATCCTATTGACAAGAAGGTGATCAAAAGCAGAGATGTTGTGTTCTTTGAAGACCCAACAATTGCAGACTTTGACAAGTTAGGTCAAACTGAGTCTTCTTCTATCACAAGAATACACCCAACTCCAGTTTTTCCAAATTCATCTCCTCCAGCCCAAGGGGGAGATGTACAAGGTGTCGACGTCCATCATAATGATGCTAATGATGACCATGATGATGATAATGATGATTCTGAAGATGGTGATGGTGATGGTGATGGTGATACAGCACAACAGTATGCTATTCCTATAGATCTATAGTTGAGGAGATCGACTAGACAGAGACAATCTTCCTCGAGATATCCTCCCAGTGAGTTTGTGTGATTGACAAGTAGGGGAGAACCAGACACTTATGAGGAAGCTATATCACATGTTCACAGCAAGGAATGGTACAATGCCATGCAAGATGAGATGGGATCCTTACATGAAAACCACACCTATGACCTAGTGGAGCTACCTAACGGCAAGAGAGCACTCAAGAATAAGTAGGTGTTTAGATTAAAATCTGGAGAAGATGGCTCATGACCACACTACATGGCAAGATTGGTGGTGAAGGGTTTCAGTCAGAAGAAGGGTATTAACTATGATGAGATATTCTCTCCAGCTGTGAAGATGTCTTCAATTAGAGTTGTGCTCGGGTTAGCTCCGAGTATGGATTTGGAGATTGAGCAACTTGATGTGAAGACAGCATTTCTCCATGGTGACTTAGAGGAGGATATTTATATGGATCAACCAGAAGGCTTCTAGGTTAAAGGCAAGGAGAAACTTGTGTGCAAGCTGAAAAGGAGCTTGTATGGTTAGAAACAAGCGCCCCGTCAGTGGTACAAGAAATTGAGTCTTTTATGACTGAGCACAAATTCCACAAAACACATGCTGATCATTGTGTGTTCGTGAAGAACTATCCTGAGGGTGACTTTCTGATTCTCCTCCTATATATTGATGATATGTTGATCGTTGGTTCTAACACCAAGAGAATTGCTAATCTGAAGGATGCCTTGAGTAAATCCTTTGCTATGAAGGATCTTGGTCCTGCGAAACAAATTTTAGGCATGCGCATCTCACGTGACAGAAAGAACAAGAAACTTTGGCTGTCATAAGAGAGGTACATTGAGAAGATGTTTCAGAAGTTCAACATGGACAAGGCTAAACCCGTGAGTTCTCCACTTACAGGCCACATGAAATTGAGTTCTAGCCAGTGTCCTATAAGTAAGGAAGACAAAGATGAGATGAAGAAGGTTCCCTATGCTTCAGCCGAACGAAGTTTGATGTATGCCATAGTCTGTACAAGGCCAGACTGTAACACCCCCAACCCTATGGCTAGGAGTGTTAGCGTTTTTCTTTAAATACTGGGATGAAACAGACAGAGTTTTCCCTAAAAATTAACCATTTTTCAGGTTTAAAGCCCCACAATAAATTCCCTGCACTTAAAAAACCAGAACAATAAAGGCTAACTAACTCAACGACTACCCGCCGGAGTTCACAGCTCGAAGGGCCACCCGCTGGGAGCATCATAACCAACGCAGTTCAATGCTTAAGCAAATGAATAATAAAAAGTACAACCCTGGGCAACTTCGAAGGTGGCTCACACGGCCATGCAGAGCGACTCTAAATGAAATGCAATACATGCACACAAAAGCTGAAATTACATGTCATTACATTGTAATACATTTTGCAGNTTACATACAAGCTCATAGCTTTACTCTTAGAATAGCAATGACTCCATCTCGACTTACGTGGATCTACTTTTACCTGTTATTTCAGAAACCTGGGAAGGGAATAATAGTAAATGGGAATGAGCAATCATCGCTCAGTGGATAATCCCCTTTTCCTAAAACAATACTTAAATTCAATAATAACTTACGATAACTGTTCGTAATTCCTTTTCTTTGAAGAACTCACCAATCGTACAGTATGTTCCAATCACAATACAAGAGAAATAGCCTTTGCACCACCCGCTAAAACGTGAAAGCAGCTATACTTAATAAACTTCCATGAGACATTCATATGAACCCATAAACTCAATGAAAATCGAGGAGTTTAACCCACAAATACCACCTGCTGGGATATCTGTTACGAAAATTATTAAAACTTTATATACATTGCTCCGTACATTATTAAGGCTTATTTCCGTACATATAATTTATGTCATATCTAGTCATTAAACTTCATTGAAGATGCTTTCAAGCAATAAGCTATGTGAGTTTAGTAATGATGTCAAAACCGTCGTCACGCTCAATGCGAAGAAATCACCACACCTATGATTCCACTACCACATACAACGAGAAGTCATATATAGGAGTAAATTTCCTTGCTAAAACATGGAACAACAACGACATGGCAAAACAGATACTATGTCATGTGATTGGTAGAATCTCTACATGCTTGATGGCGACACTGTAGGATATATAAACTTTAAATTCTCTACCTGTTGGTAGAACTATAGAACTGTAACACAATTGATGAACTATGAAACGTTTGATAAGACTATACGTATGAAATGTTGTACTTTGAATCATGTGCGTACTGGCAGAGCTATAAATACTGCACTTTGGAACTTCTGCCTATTGGCAGAACTATGGACTTTAGACTTTGAAACTTCTGCCTATTGGCAGAATTATAAAACACTGAACTCTGAAGTCTCTGCCTATTGACAGAGCAATAAACACTGACCTTTGAAACATTACAGTTGAAGTTCTATGTAAACTTTAAAAGGAGATATTGGGTTGGTTACTCTAACAATCCCATTGATGCAATGTAACATATGCCCATTACTCAATCTCATCGATCTGATGTTTAGGGTTATTTCATTACCAATGACTTGTCCATGAAAACATGCGATCGGTAAAACATTTAGAAGCGTTTGGGAATCAGGTAAATAAGCATTTATAACTATATCATTTCTATGCAAACACTATAAACGATGAATGCATGTAATCAATGAACCATATATAACCGATAAACTTTATAAAATTAATAAACTACGTATAAATCAATAGACTTTAGAACATCAATAAATCACATATAAATCGATAAGCTTTATGTAATCAGTAAACTTTTTATAATCGATAAACAACAGATAATCGTTCATCATTGGTACGCTGTTTATATAATTGAGACACTTCAGATAATCGAAAGACTATATCCAAATCACTAAACTTCATATAATCGATAAATGGCTAAACTTCCTTTAAATCGATAAATGGCTAAACTTCCTTTAAATCGATATATCGCTAAACTTCATATAAATTGATAAATCGCTAAACCTTATATAGATCGATGAATCGCTAAATTTCATATAAGCCGAGAAACACTAAACTTAATATAAATCGATAAATGCTAAACTTCACAAAAATTAATAAACATCATAAAATCAAATCACCTTCATATACCCGATTCCAACTCGATAAACTATGTATAATTGAATACATTTCATATAATCGATATAATCGATAAACTATATATATAATCGATAAACTGTTGCTCAGTACGATCAAGATATAGATATATCCACAAGGCATCATTCAGTTTACGCTATAATTTCCTCACGTCACTAATAATCAGTTCCCATTCAACCTGACTGAACTATAATCGATAAACTTTCATCGAAATTAAGAAGAAGTCGGTGGAAGAGGAAACCCACCTCGAATCCAAGCTAAGCGACCCGTTTTAGGGTTCGATTTGGGTGGCTCGATGCGGGCTCGGTTTGCCGCTTTGCTTCCCTTCTGCTGGTGTCCCGCCTTCCTGCCGAAACGCGGCCGTCGCCGGCCGTGGAGGAGCCGCTGAGACACCACCGACGACCTCCCCCTGCGGAACTGTTTTCCCCCTCCCCTGCGTCTGCCTATGCCTCTCTCTGGCCTGACTGGGGCGTCGACCGGGGTGGGGATGGCCGGGCATGCATCGGCCGGGTTGCCGGCGACACCGCCAGGGCCTCCCTCGCCCTCTTCTGGCGTGTGTGTGGGTGTGGCAGGGTAGGGGGTCGAGAAGCCCGCCTCCCTCTGGTTCGCGACCCCTCTCCCCCGAAAAGTTTAAATTTTTTTCTGTTTTTTTCTGTTTTTTTGTTTTGTCTACTGATAATAACACCAGCCCGTTGTACCGTAACTCCAATTTTCCGACCTCCAAATCTTAAACTGTAACCATTAATATAATCGTCGGTCGATTATTCGCCTTTTGATTATATTAAGGTTTGATTCAATAAATTGCAGGATGGTTCCCACTGTTCGACATTCTAGTCGTATTAGGAAATCTATTCAATGTAGTGTCCGATAACAATCCTTAATATTAATAAAACTAATAATAATGAGAATACTAATATTTCTTTCAATAAAATCAAACCTCGAGCAAACTTCATCGATATTAGTTCAATTTATAACGATATGAATCGGCTTATCAAAGGGGATAAAATCCCGAGTGTTACATCCTTCCCTCCTTAAAAGAATTTCGTCCTCGAAATTCCAGGGTCTATATTAAGCCACCCATTGTACTTACATATGTCCGGTACAATCCACATAACTCATTAGAGAATCAAAAAATCTATTGCACAATGAATGAAATTTTCAAAGAGCTTATGGTATCCTGTCACCACTTCGCCAACCTTTGCAAACATCTACTCGGCCTACTCAGGCGTCAAGGGTGAATCGCATTGGAGGGGGCAAAGGAGTGGACATGGAAAACTATATTAACTCACTTTTGCAAGAGGCACAGGCTTTAGATCATTTAAACACTATTCATCTCATGATAAGGAACGCTAGGCACAAGCATCGCCCTGAGTTGGCGTCCAAGGGTATAACATTAGGCCACTACCATTAAAGGCCGTGCATGGCAATTCATTCTCAAATCACCTTTAGGGCTTAAAACGGTTATCCTTGAGATTCCCAATAACCCTTTAAAGTCCTAAGGGTATCATCCAATATCACGTAAGATTACTTTGACACAATGGCGGGTCATGGAAGCAATGGTTGAATGTTACAGCCCAAGAGTCATGTGCAACCTGAAGCAGTCCATTACATATCTCGAGGGATGCTTACAAGAGCGATACATATGCAACCATCATTGTGGTCACTTACATTGATAACCATGCTTCAAAACTTAATGAAGGGTTATGGCAAAGACTTCTACATAATCCCGAATTCAATCATCATAATGAAGGTGCTCATGAGCAATTTCGTACATATGGAGTTATATCTTAAGAAATGCTAGGGCTAATTATGGAAAACGGTGTCAGGTCTCGCCACAATGACAAGTACATATGGAGTTCTATGATAGGACAAGTACATATGCTAGGGCTACGTATAAATCAAGAAAACCTCACCACAATGGTGTCATAATTCAATAAACTCAATGACAAGTACATATGGAGTTCTATCTTAAGAACTTCTAAGGCAGAGTTATACCGAACAATTGGATGGGGGAGAAAGTCAACCTGATGGACAAGGTATAATAAGACAACATTGTCAGCACGCACGATGGAGGCACTGTCCATGGTTTTCGATGAAATCTACCATGTATCACTTAAAACTCGTTATGCGGCACATAATGCAAGACGGTTCCGTCACATCATGTGAGAACACTCAGTTGAACCCTTGCTAGGGTTGTTCTTCCCATGTCTAGACATATGTTGTGAAGAGGTGCATTCAAGTATGGTTGCGAGTACATTTATAGCCATAATATAGAGGGGATAAGGCGACCAAATTTGAATGCAAACTCCTAAGATGACCATATCCTCCCCGAAGCATATGGGCAACTAGCCACTCAATAAATTATAAAACATTAGTCTTAGTTTAGATAGAAAATGAGTACCTCCACTAAAATCAGCGTATCATCTAATGATGCGTGCAAAGATAGGCATGAAATTGCTAAGGGTCGTGGCTGAACAATCATACTATGAAGTATGTTCACAATTAGCCTCTTAGCTATAACATAAGTGACTAGTTGCTATGTAATGATTCATTGAACCCGATTATAGGAAACAACAATTCACGCAGGCGACACTATTGGGTCAATTCACTGACATACCCAACCAGAATCAAGCAAACGAAGCACTAAATGGTTCATTGACAGTGCTATGCACTCATAAAACATATAGATGACCATGCTTACCATTTCATGTGACTATATAAGCTTCCAGAATCCCCACATTGTTCATAGTACCATAATCGTCCTTCAAGACACATGGGTTCGTAATAGTGCTGTACAAAAGGGCATCTAGATGGGTATACTTGATTGCAACCCTTTGGCGCAATCTGAAATCATTAGTATGTCTTGGGGCTTGCCCATAAGTATTAGAATTTAGCCACTAAGCTACTAACCAGAGGAGAAACAAGGACATCAATAATCTTATAAACATGCATTGAAGTTTTGCGATACATCTATCTCATAAAGTTATCGTGGAGGTTCGTGAAACTTTTAGTACGGATGGGAGGGTTTTATCCTTTCTCTATAAACCACGCCAGCTTCCACACTTTGTGCTAGTGCTTACACAATGTTGAAACGACATAAGGTTCCACCTGCGATAGTAGCGAGATGATACATGTGGCATAACAATTCCAAAGTCTGCCAGATTCTTCCCTTTATTATCCCTCGAGGTGTATCAGGGCTCTGAATTACTAAACTTAAATCCTCTGCCTACTGGCAGAGCAATGAGCATTGAACTTGGAATCTTCTGCCTATGGCAGAACTACGAACATTGAACCTTAAAACTTCATGTAAACTTCGACAGAGGGTGCTGGGTTGCCTAACAACTGATTCAATGTAATCGAACGCTCATTACTTACTTCCTTTTAAAAGGAACTCTAGACCCATTGACTGGTCACTCGACTTATTTAGTTGAGCAGTCCAGCGATTTAAGGCTATCTCTTAAAACAGGCAACTAGCAACCATTTAGAAACACCCTGACATCATGTGAATAATCAATACCACCAATCATTGGAGTCACGTGAATGCTCGATGTGTGCAAAATCATTGGGACACATGTAAAGAATTGAATAAATCCACGCATCGAGTAAAAGAGGCAACCCATCATTGAAATCATACGAATAAGCATTTACAACTTTCGAGAGTTTCTAAGAATGGCAAGTTAGCAATAACACTTATTCACAACAAGCATAGTGCTGAGCTGGCTCAAGGGTAATAGTGGTTAAATACAGGGGTGTCAAAAATACCTTTCTATGCACGTAACAATTCAGATTAAGGCCACAACTGGGCGTCAAAAGTACTCGTGTGGACATGCATGCGTGCAAGGTTCTTGCTTAATTCCCTTGACATGAACAGCATAATACGGAGAAGGAAGTTGACATGTACACAACATGATAGGGTATTGCCCCACAGGTTTTCAATCAGGGGAGAAACCATTATTCACTTACAACTGGTCATTTGACATGCAAGCATCTATACATTTAGTCACGCCTAGAAACTTATGCTCATAGAACGAGACTCGAATATCATTGCTGATGCAGTTGGATGTCTTTAAATGCAATAGCAACATTTAACTCTATAACAGAAAGGATCGTCCACTATGAAGCAAAACCTTTAATCTCACTGATTTGGGAAAACCCTTGACTTTCAATGTCTCTAGACTTCGATAAATTTTTTGGCTGCTTCCAGCCCTTTCTCTACTAACTATTGAACACATTTGCCCGCGCTGTTATAGGGCTCGAGGAGCAAACCGTACATCAAGAACAAGAATAAGCTTAAAGCATATATATTTCTAACTGTTTAAGTCAAATTCAAGCATACTTGAAACCCTTGCTTTAAATCTCTAAAGCATCACTAAAACATATATTCAAGGCTATCCTTACTATGCTAACACTCAGCTTGCTTTAGCAAGCTATCCATTCTTTTAATCAAGCAGCTTATTCAAGCCACACATAGTCACTAACACAACGACTTTTACACCAAAGCACATTTACACACATGGCACATCAATTAGCACCTCATCATGTAGCATTCTTAGATAACTATATGAAATGCAAGCCTATGGTCACAGGACCTTGCTCTGATACCACCTGTAACGCCCCCAACCCTATGGCTAGGAGTGTTAGCGTTTTTCTTTAAATCATGGGATGAAATGGACAGAGTTTTCCCTAAAAATTTACCATTTCCTAGGCTTAAAGCCGTACAATAAATTCCTTGTACTTAAAAAACCAGAATAATAAAAGCTAACTAACTCAATGGCTACCCGTCGGAGTTCACAGCTCGACGGGCCATCCGCCCGGAGCATCACAACTAACGTAGTTCAATGCTTAAACAAATGAACAATGAAAAGTACAACCCTGGGCAACTTCGAAGGTGGCTCACACGGCCAAGCAGAGCGACACTAAATGAAATGCAATACAGGCACACAAGAGTTGAAATTACATGTCATTATATTATAATACATTTTGTAGTTCACATACAAGCTCATAGCTTTACTCTTAGGATAGCAATGACTCCATCTCGGCTTACGTGGATCTACTTTTACCTGTTATTTCAGAAACCTGGGAAGGGAACAATAATAAATGGGAATGAGCAATCATCGCTCAGTGGATAATCCCCTTTTCCTAAGACAATACTTAAATTCAATAATAACTTATGATAACTGTTCGTAATTCCTTTTCTTTGAAGAACTCACCAATCGTACAGTATGTTCTAATCACAATACAAGAGAAATAGCCTTTGCACCACCCGCTAAAACGTGAAGGTAGCCATACTTAATAAACTTCCATGAGACATTCATATGAACGCATAAACTCATTTAAATCGAGGAGTTTAACCCATAAATACCACCTGCTGGGATATCTGTTACGGAAATCATTAAAACTTTATGTACATTGCTCCGTACATTATTAAGGCTTATTTCCGTACATATAATTTATGTCATATATAGCCACTAAACTTCATTGAAGATGGTTTCAAGCAATAAGCTATATGAGTTTAGTAATGATGTCAAAACCATCGTCATGCTCAATGCGAAGAAATCACCACACCCATGATTCCACTACCACATACAATGAGAAGTCATATATAGGAGTAAATGTGATACCCGCATTTTTGACGTACTTGCTTAGCAAATATTATACCTGTTGGGTTGGAAA
>NCQV01083979.1:0-12289 GCA_002740545.1 Lophocereus schottii
GATGTTCACAATGGATTCAACATAGCATGAATGTTGGGATTTACCTCAAGGTTAAGTTGGGTCTATATTCAATATACTTGTGCAGTGTGGAATACAAGTTAGCACATAGTATGATTAAGTTGATTTTATTACAGTTGAACTATTATGGACTTTGGTCTTGAAGTGTTTCAGTTTAATAGATATTGTGATTGTGAACATAAGTTGCAAGATTAAATGGTTTCAATAAGCCTTGTCCTTATCTGGATGGTGGTAGCATCTTCCATCATTAAGTCTTCTGTTACAGTTATCCATGAGTCAAGTAATTTGCAAATTGGGGGCATTACAGATTTGGTATCAAAGATAAGGCGTTAAGGGCCACTGTGAGCTATCAAGTGGTTATGAGTTAGCTATCAAGGTGTTTGTGAGTTATATTAGACTAGTTAAATGAGCTATTGACTATAAGTTCATATGTATGGGCATATATGGAGAAACCATTTTCATTTGTGTGACTGAGTCATTCAGTAATATCCTGAGATTCGAGCATTAGTAAAGTGGAGTGTGGATCCATTTGGGTGAGCTGTTAGTGAAACATGCTCTCATTTGTTTGGGAGTTGTATTGTATGTTTCATTTCTCTCATTTGTTTAAATTTTTGCAATCATGTACTCCTAGTGGTTGACTCATTGAGCTATTGAAGTGCTTTTCTCCATTTCAAGTATCTATTGTAAGGCTTTAGGCCGGATTTTAGTCAGTTTTTAGACGAACTATGTCTGTTTTGCCCCAAAATTTGAGAATTTTATTGAGGTGTCTTAATATACCTAATCTTGGATATAGTGATGGTTGAAACCCGATGTGGGGATGCCATTTGCAACTTCTTAAGGGATTAACACAGTGTTAAGTTAGATGTAAACCTCCAGAAGAGGAAATGCTTTGTGGGGCAGTATCTTTGAGGTGAACTAGTATGAGATGAAAATTACAATGAGTGCTTGTGTCTGGTGATAACAGCCAATAGCTTATGGTGTGCTACTTGGCATTATATGGGTGGTACGAGTAAGAACAAGCTGCCATTCTTGACATTAGGACCTTACTTCCTGTCATTGACTTATATCTATCGTAGCTACCTTGAATTGTTTAAAGGCATCATTTCTTTACCACTAACACTCTCTTAATTTGTAATGGAGTGTTTGTAGAAAATCTTATATGTGGTCTGTGGGGAGTTCTTTAAACACATCTGAGCAACCTTTTTTATAGACGATTCAAATCCTGACAATCATAATCGTTTAATTCTTTATTTCTATAATGGAGCCTATAAGGACCCCGATGTGCATTACTGTATGATTTGCAGTTCTTCCTAAGCATATTTGATCCATTCTACTTACAGTTCAGTCACCACTATGTTCATATTTTTACTGTCGCCTACTTTAACTCCTTGCTTATGTTGGCTACTATTCATTTATTGCTTACAAAGCCTTTGGTTGCTTCAAACCCAGTCATTGAGCGCCTTTCAGCAACTAAATGTATCCATATTATTTGTGTTCCTATAGCACCGTAATGTCATGTTGGCATACTGTTCTATGACCATGACTGCATGTTGCTACTCAAGTTACTTTGGCAATCCTTTCTTTACTAGTACAGTCTATCTTATTAATGATAAATAACGATTTGTGTTATTTTGATCTACTAGCAGTTTTGGAGTTTGTATGCCTACGCAAGACTTCCATTTACTACAGAGTGTATTATAGATGGATGCCATCATGTTTAATCATAAGACTGACTCCTTCATCTTCACAGATCGACCTTTCAAATATCAGATGAATAAAATTTGCCTTCTGGTGGTGTTGACCCTCATCTTCATCAATTTATTCACATACAGGTACCATATAACTTTTTAGATGCCTCTTTGGTAATCTGTTAGATTTCTTCACCTTCAGTACTTAATACTCCCTCTCAACTTCATTCATTTACTTTACTATCATGACTATCATGAATAAACTGCATGTCTTGTATATGCAGGTCATTCATATGCCTTACCTCTTTCATTATGAATCTTTGTCCTTTCATTCATTCAACTTACATGCCTGTCCTTTGTAACCACTAAAGAAATATCTTTGCAAGAGTTCATAGTGTGATTACATCTTTTTACATTTTAGATTTTTCCCCGGTCATTTAAATTTACTAAGACTAGTAGGCCGTTGAATGTGTCATCTTTTATAAATATGCCTCTATTGATATTACTTGAACCATATTCATTGGGCATTTAATCCAGTTTGATTGGCAGACTTGATTATCATATGGAGATGAACTGACTATGTACTTATAGAAAATGACTTGTAAAGATCTTAAGGTTAACTTGAGAAATGAGAAAAGACTAGACGTGTGTTTCTATGGACTGTGGGAAAAAAAAACCATATTTTCGCCCTAATTACACTGTGCAAGCAAGTGAGTTATCGTGTCAGTAATGCATAAATATTAGTGACATGCCAATCACACTCGTTATATACATATCCATAATTATTGTTTGTGAATTTAAAGATGTTTCATCTGAGGATTTTCATGACTGTTTTCCTACAAGAAACATTAACTTTCAAATTAACCTAGCTCTAGGTGCTCAATTCAGTTTCAAAGCCCCTATCACGTGAGCCCTAGTAGAATTCAAAGAACTAAAGATTTAGTAAGATGGATTATTACAGAAGAGAGTTATTTGACCAAGTGTGTCACCGTGGGAAACCCTAGTTTTATATATCTAAAGAAGGAATGCAGAACCTTATGGTTGTGTACTATGTACAGAGAGTCGAGCACGATCACTATCAAAAATAAGTGTCCTATACCTTGAATAAATGATTTATGGGATTAATTGCCAACAATAGGAGTCTTTTTCAGGAATGATTTGAGGTCTGGATATCACACTTAAACCATACAATCACAATTTATCTTTTGCAGGTAGCCCTTTTATAGTAATTCTTTTAATTATTTGGTTATCTCATCTTCAAACTTGATACTATCTAATATTGTTCAATCTCCCTTGCATTTCAACCCGATATTTCCTATTAGCATGATCTTCCATGTCTTTGCAAACCCATTGTCAAATGTACAATACATTTTTATTTGACCTTATACAGTTATCACCATTCTAGTGCTCTCGACCTTCACCATTTTTATTTCATGATCATGAGTTGTAGCTCATTCTACTGAGAGCCGATTCACACATCTACCTTACATCTCATTTATGCATAATAATCAGCTCGTATAACTTGTTCTAAGTTCATAATGTAATTCAACTCTCATTGGTGTGGGTGATTGCTAATGTTACAATGTCCTTATTGTCTTTATTTTGGACTTCAATTTCCATACATATATCTTACATTCTGATAAACAAACATCTACATTCTCTATTTAATCTCATTATTGTACTTGAATTGGCATCATATGAGCAAATGCATGTTCCTATTGTAGCTTACTCAATCTATTTATCTATCCATCATATTTTGCTTGTCCAATCTATTTGTCTATCTATTGTACTTTGCTTGTCCAATCTATCCATCTATTTATTGTACATTGCTTCCCCCATCTATCTATTGCACTTATTTTGTTACTTGTGGTTATAAAGTCACCTAGTTGAAACTCAATTGCTTGTCATCTTATTTCTAATTCATCAGTCAAACCTGCATTGAAGCTCAATTGCTTGTCATCTTGTTTTCAATTCTTAAGCTAAACCCGATTATAATTGGGCCATCTTTCTCCTTGGCGGATTATTTATTGGACCCTTTATGATCTATATTTATAAACTGCAATTCTTGTGGCATTATATTTAACAATTCATGATACACTTATGGTTATCTTTATTCTAACCACCCTATGTTAATCCCTCATTTATAAATTTTTTCTAGTCTCATTATTTATTTCTTCTGTTCTTAATGACTCACTTGACTACCAATTCCATCATTTTCATCTCTGACCATGTTTATTCTAGCGTCTAATTCGGACTTAGAGCAGATCTTATACTAATATGAGGAAGGAAGATCATGGGATGCATTAAAAACATCAGATGAGGACTTTTTGATAAGGGTATAATTGCAAACAACCTATAGCTAGAGTAAGCTAAAAGAAGTATCGAGAATAATGAGACAGTTCAAATACATGCTGAGGTGACACAAGGACTACACAAGAGTCATATGGGCATATAGTCATATTGACCAAAGAAGGAGACAATCAACGTTCAGATGAAGTATAAAATATTCCAAAGGGCTTATCTAGTCAACGGTGTTAGGGGATTAGATATTATAAATAATTGAGTCCTCGTTACATTGGATTTTATGAGTCAGTATCAGAGTACTTATTAAAAAATGCAAAAGTTTTCATATTTATTAGTAGTCAAGACAGAGAACCAATATAGTAAAGTACCTCCTTTGCAGTAACAAGTTTTTCTTTTGAAGAGAATATCAATGTTAAGCCAAAGTAATCGAGCTAGTGAAGTCACTGAGGATCTAGATACTCAATCGCAGGATTAAGCAGCTATGTCCTTCGAGCTAATCATATCTTTTTGGAGTGCAGCAGTGAAAACCAACTATCCATGCTTGACGTGGCATAGCATACATGATCAAAAATCATAAGTTTCAAGACTGAAACTCCTTAAGGGGGGAAGACTATAATAACCTGACCCTAACCCATATTTATTTATTTAAATAGTATTTGTTTATTTAATTATTCATGTTTATTGATTTAGTCACTTATGGTTGTTGGTTTAACCAAATCATATTTATTAATTCAATTACATTCAATTTATATATTTATCGAATTACTTTATATCATCTAAATTTTTCGTTTTCATTTATCATATTTAATCATCCCGGTTATGGGATATTTCATTTTGGTCATAATACTTTACAATTCAAGTTTCATTGACTGTTAATTTAGGTTTCATTGACTGATTAAATATCGGATAAATCGATATCAGGCCTCGATAAGTATAATTTAGTGACTAAATATTTTCTTACCTTTGGTAGACTTTAATCCCGAGTAATACAAAATTTTTCAAACAGTTCAAATAATTTTTTTTCAAGCCCAAACTTAGCTTGTTGGACCCAAAACAAAAGTCCAAAATCTTGCCAAATTTGTTATTTTACTAATTGCTCATTTTAGCACCTAATTTTAATTAATAAAAATCTACTTTTTGGGTTGGAAAGTTTTAGCCCCCATGTAGGTGATAATTGACAATTTTTATACACAAAAATTCAGCAAAAATAACAAAAACCCAACTTTCCATTTTATCTCTCTACCTCACACCCAATTGCAGAAAACAGGGGCAGCAACTTTGTGTCGCCACTTCTGGTGGGTTCTGGCCACCTCCCGGCTGCCCCGACTTCCTCTTGCTGCTAGTTATTATGCCCAACCACCAAAATCACTCAAAGCAGCTCCATCCTCCCTCTAATTCAAGACTAAAGTAAGGTATACCCACAACCCTAACTTGTTCTATTTTGAGTTTTTGAGGTTGTTTTAGTTTTGATTATTTTTTGTATGATCAATTTGATGGTCGTTATACAATTTTTATTGAGTTTGAAGATATTTGGAGTTATGGGTATTTGATCAAGAATTTGATCAAGTGACTTGAAATTAAGCAAGTATGAGTTTGAGCTTCTTTTACTTGCTTGTTGTGATCTTTGATACAAAAGGTGGATTTAATGTTGTGAATATTGATTTTTGAATTCATTATGGAGGTTTGAATGAAGATTAGAATTGGGTGTAACCTTGGATTGGCTTGTTGAATTGCCCGCTGTCGAAATTCTGGGAATTATGGGGTTGTCTAAAAATTCTAACATTTTTACTGTAGATTCTCTATAATATTTGGGAATTTTCGGCAAAACTTCATGATTTTTGAGGTGTCATCAGTGAGTTATGGAATTTTGAAGAAAACTGCCCTGTTTTAGATATGAATTATGTAATTATATATAAATGAAGTCGTTTGGAGTTTGGATATGTTAATTGCTTCAAAAATGGATGTTATGCAAAATTTTGGCTAAATTGGTGAAGCATGGATGGTCCCATTTGTGACCAAGAGAGGTTAGTTGGACTAATTATGTACGTAAATGAATTTATTGGGAGTTTGTGGATATTGATGTAAAGAAATATATTTATTATTGAGTAAAATTTATCTTGGACTAATTTGGAGTACTATGGGCTAAAATAAGATCACTTAAGGGAGAAATGAATAATCATGGACTTTCATGGAGCTTTTAGCTTGATTAATGAAGAAGAAGACAAGTATACAATTTTGGAGCTTGTTTATAAGCTTTGAATCAATTATGGATATTACAAAGAAAATACTAAGTTTAGTGAGTTTAATAGCTCCTATTGAGTTCAATGACTCATTGGGGTGGAATTCTATATCTAATGGATTTATGAATGAAATATGAGAAGTGGGGAGACTTGTGACTCAAAAACTATATTTATCAAACTAAGTTATTACAGTTCATGCTATTTTGAACCAAGATATATATCTCTTAGCCTCAGACCTATAGTACTTACTAAATTCAGAATGTATCAAATATATTTATCAAGCCAATCTAGTGCACTTGCTGTTATCTTGAACCAAGCGATATCTCAGCGAGCCTTAAATCCGTATCAGCAATCTATCTCAGAAAAGACCAAAACTTACTGTTCCATTTGTCAACATCAAGGCCTTTTTCTTTTTAATCTCATCTATCTTATTGTGGTATATTTTACTTTCATTTAACTTTATATTAGATTAATTGTCATTAATTATCCAATTTTGGGGTTAGATTAATTATTTTCAATTATCCAGTTTTGGGGTTATCTTAGCATAACTTATCTTACAGGTTATGTGAGTTACTTACTAAATTTCTATCAAAGTTACAAGTTATGTGAGTATCATTTACTGGCTACACATATCTACAATGGCATTTATGAAACATAGTCGAAGCCTAGTTATCGTTCCCCATTATGCATAAGTGTTATCAAGTCAGAACATATTTATCAAGTGCGATGGCATTTTTAAATACTCAAGGTACGTCCATTGCCTGTATCTTCAAAAAGCAGAACATGTTATATTAAGTTGCAACTCTTAATGAGTTTATTAATGAATTAGTTTATACAGTGATTTGCCAGTTAACTTATGACCCCGTCAGTTATCATCTATAGGGCATCAACCCATCATCTACCCGCACGGATTCTGGTCAAGTCTTTATCGAATTAACAGGTGTACACCTATGCATAGATCATGTCATTGCAACATGTTCACATTTAGATAATAATGAGCCATTTAGTTTTGTATTACTTTCATTTTTATTGTTACTTTGAGCTAAATCAATTGCAAAGACGGGTACCCATCACCAATGTTTTTGCACTGATTTTACAATACATGAATACATATACTTAGTTTTCGCTCACATTTTCGAATTGCTTTTATATTTTCCATTTTAGGTGATGAAGTATCACATGTTTCTCCATTTAGGAAGCCCTTTTGGAAGTCATCAGATGCTCACAGTGGATTCAGCATTGCATAAATGTTAGGATCGATCTCAAGGTCAAGTTGGGTCTATATTCAATATACTTGTGTAGTATGGAGTACAAGTTAGCATATGATATGATTAAGTCGATTATATTGAAGTTGAATTATTATGGATTTTGGTCTTGAAGTGTTTCAGTTTAATAGATATTGTGATTGTAAACATGAATTGCAAGATTGAATGATTTTAGTGAGCCTTGTCCTTATCAGGACGGCGGTAGCGCCTTCCATTATTAAGTCTTCTGTTGTGGTTATCTATGAATCAAGTAATTAGCAAATTAGAGGCGTCACAACTCGAATCATGATTTATCCCTAAACCTTACTTAACCCATGTTTGTGTTACTAAATTCTACTTCACTTACCACATATTGGGTGAATTGTTTGAAAGAACATTCATCTATTCTATTAGAGTTTAAGGGAACGTTGAAAGATGAAACTTTTACCTACCGTGACTTATAGGTAATTAGGATTTTGATATGAAAATAATTGAAGTTCTAATTGAGATTTGAGACTGTAGATCTTCTAATGCTTCAACTTTTAGTCCCATGAAAATAGCAAGTTAGAGTTTTAGTCTTCGACCTTTGAAAGAGGGAGGAGATGGGCTACACTAACAATCTCTCCATTCTTATTGTATGCTTGTGCGAGTTTTATGGGGTTAATAATTAATTCGCTACTATAGTTGTGATATTAATTCCAACTTGAGTGCTTCAATCCTCTAATTTCTTAATCACATTCTTAGTTTTTATCATTTTCTTAATTGATAGTTGAATCACCAAACTTGATTCGCCTACATTTAGTGCATTAATTAGTTTTGGTAATTGAAACCAAGTTTCCTGTAGATATGACCAGTACTTACCATTGCTAATTACATTGACACCGTGAACTTGTGGTATTTTACACAACAATGCTCCGAGGTGACACAAGAATTAGACATGGGCAGTGGAAGTGCATAAGTTCAACAGGACATTAAGCCATGAACTGGTTACTACTATATGACTTTGTGTCATTGGAGACTGAAATTGGTCTCAAAATTAAGTTATAAACCAAATCAAATAACTAGAAATAATATCATTTGAAAAACTGGCATCACAAATAAATATCTCTTGCACCTAATTCTCGTCACTGCTTGTCAAAGTGGTCATTTATGTCTAATAAGGAAAATAGGAGATGCTCCTAATTAGTTGATAACCACTTTGCTGGCTATGAGAAATTATATATAAGCAGACTACAGAAGCCACTTAATTTTCATTACTGTTTGTCAAAATGATCATTATCGTGATAAGGTCTATATGACATGTTTTTATCTTTTTAATTTGACCAACAGTTAATAAGCGTGTAATCCATCTCACGTCAGTTTTAGAGTGCCTATCAAGAGTTGCAGGTACCCAAGGTGATCATCACCTCCTATACCTCATATCTCGGCATGGTGGGACGTGTAACCCACATGCTATCCTTTTTTTCTCTTCTAAGCCTTCAAATAGAAAGTTGGCGATCATGGAAGCATGAATAGGATTAGTTAAACGGGTTGCAGATAATATTAAAATAATTGTGTACCTTAAATAACCTTGAGATAGTCTCATTCAAAACTTATTGATTACATAACTGAAATAATTTTTACTTCACAACAGGTATTAATGGTACTTTTTTGGTTAAGACGATATCGGGAAAGAAATTACCATGGGATGCAAAGAGGAAGAAGAAATCAAATTTGGTACCTAGTTTGTCTAAAACATTAGTTAAGCTAATCAGTGAAAACCCCATTGATTAGTATCAAGTTGTATATTGATACATACCTAGTAATAATTTTAACTTGAATCCAAAAAAAAAAAAAAAATCAATATGCTACTTGTAATACCTTGCTTCGCACAGTTAATTTTGGACCTCTCTTTTTTTAAATTTTTTTAGTACTTGATTTATCCTTATGAATCTGATGTTAATTGATGATATTTTAAATATTATGTAGTCTCTTTTAGTAATTAATATTAAGAGATGTTGAGTTTTCTTCCCATGAATTGCAGTACAGAACTCCAATTAAACATTGATGCAAAGCATCATTTAAACTATTTAGCTGATTCTCATATTTGAAATGAAAAATATAAGCCAAATAATAGAATTTCGATATTACATCTAAAGGTAAAACTAGGACAAAGATTACCAAATATTACATTCATTGTCAATGTAATTTTTATTACATTGACAACTTATAAAACAATGGAATATTTTCTTAATCTTTTTGTTCTAATTCAATACATAAATATATACTTTGATTTGTTTTTTTAAAAAAAGCATAAACTACACAGATAGACCTCAAAAACTCACAACTGGACATTCACACAAATGTCAAGATTTTTTTGGGACAAATGTTAAGATTTTATGTCGTCTTATATGTTCACTCATGAGAAGAAAATAGAAATTGGAAGCATAATACTCATACACCATCAGTTCACTAATTAATTAGCCAGTGTATCTTTTATTTTCTAGAAGTAATTGGAAGAACAGAAAATAAAACGAAAAGATAAAATAAATTGAACAAATTGCAATATGACAAATAGCACCCAGACAACCAATGCACTAAATTTTTATATATTACAAGTGTTAGGGACTAATTTGTGCATATGGCTATTTCTATTTTAAATTGTGAGTTTTTTATTCTTCAAGTGAAAATTTTGATAGATCTTATTATAATAAATACATTAATATTTAATAAAACATAAGTCATAAATATAATATCATAATTTGTAACTTGTCATACTGAAAAATATTTTATTAATAGTTATAACTAGTGTTGAAAATATTAATATCGTGAAATTTGAAATTAATGTTTTATATAGCTTTGGAAACCAAAGATATTTTACAATCAACACCTTTATTAAAAACTTTGGTGTCATGAGTTGTTGCCAAATTTATGGTAGAATTGAACATTGTAATATGTACTATGTACATTGTTTTTTTCCCTACTTGGAAAGGCGAAAATAATAATATTGGAAGTACCAAAAAAGAAATTAAAATGATAGTTCAAGACTCTTATAATAATTAAGAAAAAAAATTAAAAATTGTAAATTGTGTGATAGTAACATGTGGCAAATGAAGAAGAGAATTTGTTTATTTTTATATATTTGTATAGATATTAGATTAGGTGTTATTGTCTAAAATATGTCGATAAATGAATTATTTGCACGCTCACACTTCCATTTACAGGATAAGAGTTATTTTGCTGTTTTAAAAATAGGGGCATTGAAAAAAAATCTTTATGCAATAGTTATAGGGGTGCTTGGTTGCATGAGTTTTTTCGAAAAGAAGAGTTTTGTGGAGGTTTTAGCGGTTTTGACTCAGTAAAAATAACTAAACTAGTGTTTGATTAAAAAACTGTTTACAAGAGCTGTTTTGATCCAAATAACTCTTTTTCAAAAAGCTATCTCTATTAACTTTTTGGGAATAACGTTTTATAAAAATAAAAAATTGAAAAAAATTACATCATATGCCATTAACCTTTTGTAGCGATATTTGATATTGTGCGTTATTTGAATTTAATCTATCAAAAGATTAAATCATTTGAATATATAAATTTCAATTCATAAACAAAACAATATTTGCACACATAGTTAGTATCATGTAAATATACACAAGTTTAAAAGAAAACAAGATTACTAAGAATACAAATTTTGTACAACTAGTAATAAATTAAGATTTTATCAACAAAGTTAATTCGTACATGTGATATCAATTTAATTCTTTTTGCAAAGAAAATAAGATAAATACCAAATGAAAAAGTTATTTTTAATTAAAAGGTAATTTATAGATAAGGTCATAAACAAAATTTTATTAAATATCCTTTTTTAATTAAAAACAACTAATTTTACCATATACTTTTTCTATAATCAGCTAATTGAAACACCTAATACAAACAACTAATTCATAAAATTAGTACAAATCACCAACAACTAATACAAACAGCTAATATCTGTTTTTCAAACAAAACTATTATTACGTGTCAATATCTCATAGTGCATGCATGACACCACAAATTACGTTTACATACACAATGCATTTAGTAGGTGCCAGAGAGATGCTATTGTAGTGATTGGCGATGGGGATCGTCTAGAATCTAGACAGATCTTTAACTATACGTTGGAAAATGAGCTGGGATCCTGTCGTTAGAAGTTAGAACCCACTTTCAAGGGATTTGGCCATCAAAAAGGAAATTAAAGACCAACACAGAGAGACATGTATTCATAATTCTTTGCACGAGGAGAAAATAAGGCATGGAGATGTTAGGTAATGTGCATGATATCGTGCACTGTATGGATTGCTACCGGCGGGGCTAAGACCGAATCGAGATGTTTATCCTTTTCTGGTTTTTAATTTTTATGTAAAGAATTCAATAATTCGAACGATTATTATTATTGTTTGTAAGACAGTTTTAATAAAAGATGACCTCTTAATTAATACACTTATTCATCCTCAAAACATATGATTTTCACATGAGGTTCAAAGGGGATCATGTCTAAGTTATACATATTTGAGTTGCAGTAAAGAGATCATTCATTAACCTATTCCGCTTCTACATATTAAGAGGCTAGAGGAGCAAATAGAAGATTGTGAGAAGACGATTATCAAACAACTCCAATATATGTGTCAATCTAACGTCGAGATGAGAAATACGTTGTTTATAGGTTTTGACCTGTTGGATTTTATTGCAAAAGTAAGATTATAACTTACACTTTGTACTTCATGCTACACTTTTGGAAGTAACAAAAATTACTTTCTAAAAAAAAGAGCATTTACTTACA
>NCQV01083987.1:23777-34795 GCA_002740545.1 Lophocereus schottii
CGGGGTAACGACTGTCTTTCTTTGGTCGCCTCTTATTCTTGCCATCCATGAAGAAACTGCTTGAACCTTGTTCTTTGCTCTTCTACACCTAATTTCTTCCTTGTAGAGTGAAATGAAAAGNGGTTTCGATTTTAGGATCTAATTCAAATGAAAAGGGACTTTGCATATAAGGTAGAAATATCAAAATAGCAAGAAAACTACCAATGTAAATCAAACATATAAAGAAAAAGAAAGTAATGATAAAATGCTTAGTCAATTTCTAATGGCTAACTCAATATCCACAAATTTGGGCCCCAACAACGGCCCCAAAAACTTCTCCTGATGCTTGCAAGCGCATGGGTGTTGTAGTTTAGTAAAGATATCATTCCCATAAGGACCAATGATAATTAATGCGTTTTGCCCTACAAAAGTTCAAAGCAAGCAATTTCAATAGAGAGTTTGAATGACACTATAACCTAATTGGAAAATTCAATCAATTAAAAACATATAGGGATTTGTTTCACTTGATAAAGATATGGATCAATGAAATATATATCGGTATACTTGATCTATAATGGGAGATTGAAAGGGGGTAATCGCATTTAGAGTTCAATCTTCTTTCGAAATAAACTGAATTGCCTAAACTAACCAGTCATTCTTTCAAATGTCCTTATTTGGTCTAAGATATAAACTTTTGATAGCTAAAGGGTCCTCTTAACAAGTGAATCTCTTTCAAGTATTGCTAAGTCAAGTCCTATCTTGTTTATTCAAATAGCAAGTTTCACCTTTCAGTCCTTCACTTAACTATTTAGAATAAGCAAATGAATTTAGCCGAAATTAAGTCACAGCAATCTCACACACAGGATAGAATTTGAGCAATCCTAAACACGAATAAGTACAACTAAATAAAGATGTAGATTCCAACATCAATACTTGGCAAACAATCCCTAGATTGAAAAAACTACTCACACATGTTTAAATTAACAAAACTAAATAGAGTTTGAGATAAGAAAACTTAATGCAATTGAACATCCTTCAAGGGTTTCCCAACTTTACAAGGGCCCCAAAATAGCAAGTCGCTTCTTCAACACTCGCACTCAAAACTACTAAAAATCTAAACTAAGCTTAGAAAAAATGGAAAGAAATGGAAAAGCTAGAGAGAAGGAGTTCTCATTTCTACAATGTGTGTCTTCTCTATTGCAAAAATGGCTCTATTTAAAGAGGAAAATGATCAACATCAGCCACACGGTGAAGGAAAATGAATAGGCCTGTAGGTTATGGCCTCGCCATGGACCGTGGCCTCGACCACAATTAGTCCATCATGAGCTTTGTCTCGATGATATTCTGTTCTTTCTTCCTTCCATGGGTACAGTGACTTAGGGGTGTCCATGAGGAGTCAAATTACACTTGATTATGGTCAAATTTAGGGTAAAATGGTCCAAAAATCTACAAGACACATAAAAGAACCATACCCAACTATAAAACTGAAAATGGAGTATAAATTATAATATAAAGCACATAATTCTCCCTACAAATGACACAAAATGAGCTCAAAATAGTGTGCACTGTAAGGACTTATCAATTAGCTCTTCAGGAAAGCCATTTGTATTATTAGCGTAAATAAAGAAGTGCTCATGATCATAATAATAAAAAGTCATATTATTGACAAGGGAAACAAATCCATAAAGGGGGTCATGAGTTACAGCATTCTTAGCATCCCCTTTAGCGAAATTAGAAAAGGAGGAGGATTGATCCTTCTGCTTAATAAAAAGTTTGAACTTAAATTCCAGACTCAAAAGAAAGCTTGATAGGCAGTGTGACTTACTTTCCCATAGTAAACCTAAACTCCTGCAAGCCGTCCAGTATGGTAGGGGTGATGTTATGATATCTCCCTTCATATTCATTAACTACAAAAAGCTCAAAGGGGTTGAATCCTTGGCCAAAATCCCACTCCAATTCTTATGGCTTGATCTTCTCTAGTTCGAAAGTAAGCTTAGTCCATTTTCATTGGATAGTCATTCTGTTGTTGACTTCTAAGGAGGTGTATCTTCTCCTTCCTAGAAGGCACAATGGTGGAATATCTTAAAACCTCATATAATTTTCCCTATATTAGAATATATTGTGATTCAAAGAAGTTGTTATGTATACTAGCATCTCCTTCATAGAGGTATTGTCCATTTAGGATTAGAGCATAAGACAGGATGACATAGTCATGCATTTCTTTAATAGTAAGACATTTTATTTGTTTATCCTATTGGATTACAAAATGGACTTTTTTGTGGGGGTGCTTGATAGCCTAACATAAATAGGTGAGCAAACCTATTTGGTTTGAACCCTTAACTTGAGGTTTAATAATTTTACTAGGTCGTAGGCTATGAAAGTAACCTATTTTCCTTATCACGGCATTGTCTTTTAAACTTGAGTATAGATAAAAGTCAAAGGGGTAAGATCCATTTAGCTAACTGTGGCACATTTATCAAAGATAGAACCTCATATTTCCATGTCTTTTTTGTCATGTTCTACCTCTAGCATGTAAGCTTTCATTTCAATAGTGACTGTTGTAGGATTTGCACTAATGCTTGCTACTACCCCCTAGATTATCACTTTTACCTTTTGATGTAAGGTAGAGGTCATCACTTTTAGATTGTGGATGCTAAGGTCGTCCGAGTAACTGGTTAAAGGTGGCAGGAATTTTGATTACTTGGAATGTCATTTGTTGTTCCACTCTTACCATAGCTATGGTGAGGGGTATAGCGTCTATAATAGCACAATGCGTGCCATAGTAGGCTACCCCTATGTGGAGGGAGTCATGTCTTCTTTTTTTAGGCCTAATTTCTCAGTTGTCTTGATTAGATATATGTTAACCGGTGACCCATGGTCTATTAAAGTCATGGTTATGTACATGTTTATAGAACATACAGTTAGATAAAGGGCTTTGTTATGATCAATCCCTTCAGATAGGAGATCACTATTATCAAAGGTGATATATGTCCAACATCTTCGATGTTAAGGAATCTTAGTAACTCTTCATATGTGATTTTGGATGGGATTAGTATCTTTTCGAAGGATTTAGGAGTACTTAGCTATATTCAAAACAGGGCATTAGGATTTACCAAATTACAAGTTTAGCTTAATCTTTTTGAGTATTCTTAGGATCGGATCTTCTAATTCTTCTGTGTTAAATTTAATGGGGACATGTCATGGGTTATATTATGTGAGCTAAGGTAGCTTAAATACTCTCCCTAATAGCATAAAGTGGTTGGCATCTTCTTATCCTACTTAACTTTTATTTTCATGGAAATGATTGGTAAACCCAAACATCTTCTGTGTTACCACCCCAAATCCATTCACTTCATGAGTGATAAGGTCAGCTTGGTCGAACTCTATGCCTTTATAGGTGATGTGTAAGATAGTGCTACATGGATTACCTTTATTATGTAGTTTAGGAACTAGACATGTTTCATTCCCAACCATACCTTGGATTTCATTTTTTAGGGCCCAATAATTATCGATTGGATGTCCATAACCATGATGATAGTGGCAATAAGCATTTAGGTCCTAAGCCTTAAACCTTTTTTCTCCAGTGGGCTAAGCGAGTAGCCCAATAGGTTTTATGATGCCTTAAATTTCCAGACTTTTGAAAGCATCCAATGGTCCTTTTATCTTATTTTTAGCATTGAATGATGTAGTACCCTTTTTATCTTCATTACAGCAGCCTTTGTTACTGGTGTAACTAGGCTTTAGCTTTTGTTGCATGTTCATGTCTTTTAACATGCCAACTTGTTGTAATTATGCTAAGGTCCCAAGAACTTTGAACTTTATATGCTAGCGACAAGACAATTGTAAATTCTTTGTGATCATACAAAACTATTCTTTTTCTTTAGGCTTATTAATTTCTAATACTGCTTTGGCACTCTATTGGGCTAAGTAGTTAAGGAGACTCTCTTTTTCTTCTTGTTTAAGGAGTTCAAGATCTTAGATGGAAAATGTAAGTTTGATATTATAAGCATATTGGGATAGGGACTCCTTTGTTGTACATTTTGATGTATTAATCTTTTATGGATTGAAGGAGTGATACCAATTTCTTAGCAGATACTGCCAAAGTTAAGGGGAAAACATAAGGAAAGAGTTCTTTTGAAGTTCCTTTTAGTCTCATGAAATTAATTAAAATCCTTCAAACGGAAATGGAGTTACCAATGCCATTAAATTTAAGACTTTTAAGTGAGGTGAATTTATGTGGTAATTTCCTTTTAGTGGATGGCATGAATGGAGTTGCGTTAACTTAGTCTCAAATTTTACCTCTAATTGGGCCAAAATTTGATCCACATTAAGATGATTATCGCCAACATGCATGGTTGTGGACTAGAATGGATTGTTCCAAGACTAGGTCTAATAATTGGATGAGCCTACCTATGCTAATTCACGTCTAAGATTAGGCCCATCTTGCTTTCCTAAGTGCCAAGGAATCCAAGAAAAGGAAGATAGACAGAAAGGATAGAGTTGCTAATTTTAGAAAAGACTCTAAACTAAAAATATACCCGCATAAAGGAAAACCCTAATATCCTAGCTCCTTCGAAAGGAAAAGGACAAAAGCAAAAAAAGGGAATGTAAATAATGAAAGATCAAAGATCTGCCTCACATCGGATTGTTTTACCAGATTGGGTGGATGGACATAGGTCATAAGACACAAATACAAACATGAGGAGGAGTGATCGTCAAGTAAATATGTAGCAAACATGCATACGAAAGGATTTCCTAATCGTAGGTCCCACATTTGACAAAATTTAAGTTGTGCTTAGGTTTTTAGTCAAAAAGAGGCTTATGACATGAGGTGTGGGACGACTCTAATGGGTTGCTAAGGACGAGTATCACAAGTGGGATGACCATTGAGGGTAATGCCCAACCGAATGTATCTAAGGGGTTCTTGATGCTAAAGGTGAATGTTCAAAATCCTATGTTTGCTATAGGAGAGATTAGGCCCCTTAAAAAATAAGCCTGGCCTATAGAGCAAAGTAGGTACCTAGAAAAAAATATTATTAATTTTTTTTAAAAAAAAACAATTCAATTATAAGCCTTTCAAGTAGTATGTGCATTCCAAATTCAAATAGAGACATTTTTGATACCATTCCAAATGGAGCTAGGGATTTGTAGTTTAAAAGCATCCCAAAATGATGTAAAATGTTCAAAAAAATTTTCAAAAGAAAATATTTACGAAGACAATTTGCTTTGAGAATTAGAAAGCAATTATTTAATGAAATTTCTTGCAAGATTCTTTTAGGGACAAAATCGCTTTCAAATAAGTCAAGAAAAAATAGAAAGATTCAAACTCCCAAACAATATGCCACACATTTTTTCTTTGGAATTTTACAGTTGGATGAACATAACCCCATTTGTGGTTGTAATGTTTGTTAAAATGTGTGTGCATTCCAAAAATAGAGGCCTATACTTTTATTAGTGAAAATTATCCACAAAACAGTGAAGGTTTACACATGATGAGCTAGAAGCCCATTTCCCCTTCAAGTTTCACAAAGACAAATATGGGCTAGCCTGATACAAAAAGAGAAAAGAAAAGAGAGGAATAAAAGAGTCTGACTAAAAGAAAAAGGATTTATCAATGGTTAGGAGCATAATTCACATAAAAAAGAAAAGTACAAAGAAAGAGATACATAGTTTTACAAATTAAGCAACTTGTCATACTAAAGGATATGGATCCCATAGTAGCATGAAAAAGGAAATTACGCAAAAAAGTTGACAATGTGTAGACTTAGCAGTAAGCTACTGGGCGCCAGTCCTAGGCTGTTGGGAGCCAGCGGCAACTTGCTTTTTGCTAAAAGGTTGGCATTTCCTAAAGAGTTATGGCGATTGATGATGATAAAAGTTTGGCCACCCCTTCCTTGTTTTCTACATCTTGTAGTGAATTGAGCCTCCTTGAGAGTGTTTTCTTCTTGTTTTCAAGTAGGATAGGTGATTTTGAGAAGTTGAACATGTGGTCTAAAAATTTGTCTCTCTTTGAGGTGAAGGGATTATAGTGTTTTGGGTTAAGCTACTTTGTTTCTCTAAGGCAAGTGACGTTTAACCCTAATCTAATTTGCACCACTTTTGAGCTTTAGGATACTACTCTCTAAGGATTTATCCAAGGATAAGGAGATATGCCCTCTAGTGGAGCAATTTACTGCTCTTTTGGGTTCCTTTAAGCCTATGATGATTATAATTCCTTCTTTAGAGGCAGATTTCTCCTACCTCATCTAAACTCCACTTATATAGTAGTGATGAAGCCTGTGGATAGTCATGAAACTTATCTTGCATGGATCGCTCATCAGTTTTTGCTTGGATGGGGAGGACTATCACTCTAAAGAGGGAAGTAAAAGCCCTTGCTTTTTGTCGTATAAATAGGTTCTTATTCATTAGCAAGAGAGGTTTGGCTTGTGTGGTGCAACTTTTAGAGGAGTCTTTGAAGGGGTACTCTAACATGCTAATTTTTCTTACTAAGGCAATATTGTGCTCGGATGGCCTTAGTAGTAACCCTAACAACGATCTAAGTTGCAGCCCCCTTTCTTTGCTAATAAACTTTCAACCCTTTTAGTTGGTTTTTTCCATTTTCTTTCTTGATGGAGATTTTGACTTAGTTTCCTGGTATTGAGATCCGACTCCTAGGGTGTTTTTGCAACATATGTCCTAGTTTTCAATTCGAAATATGAGCCCAAAAAAATACACCATGTGCAAGTGTTCTTACGAGTGTGGTAACGTTGAGGAGTGGACAACCTTCTTTCAACATGAAGGGACCTAGCTCTTGTAGGACATCAAATGGTGGCACATTCAAGGCTTTAAAGTTGCAAAGGGAGGTAGGAGTTATTTCTTTATCTTAGGGCTTAGGATTTCTATTTATATCTTTACCAATATCACTTGCCTCACCTAATGGCCTTAGACAAACCGTTCTAAGTTATGACTATGTTTCTCATGTTGTTTATGCCTTAGCTCCAAAGTTCACAATGTGTCGGACTCAAATATGGCTCAAGCTCATATGGATGGCTAGGCCTATCATGTTAACCACTCCATTTGTGGGCCTAGCTTATCTTGAATGAACGAAGGCCATCCCTCCTAAAGGGAATGCAATGGTGAGAGGTAAGGCTGGAGTCCTATAGTAAAATGCTTAGAAACTTGTAGAAGTGATGCTCAAGAGGATCAAAAAGAAGACAAAGGAAGCTCATGAGCTTATATGAGTAATGAAGCCCAATGAAGGCACAAAAAAGAATGCAAAAGAGAGGACTAAATAGAATTACCCATTTATGTCATCTTTCAAGTATTTTTAACATTTTAGTACGTAGATTAAGCCCTATACTAGGATATTAGAACTTTATTTTTGGTGCTTAATTGATGATGCAATGGAGTTTCTACTAATATTAGTGAAGATCTTAGTATTACCAATATGCCATGAAATAAATATGTAATGCTTTTGTTTGATTTTACGACCTTATATGCGGCCACCTTTATTATTGTTTCATTTTTTTGTTTCTTTGTAAGAATTTTGACCTTATATGGGTCTCAAGAGCAAAGTGGAATAAATTTATGATAAAATTACTATGGGATGGCACCAAGCGCCTTGGCTGTATTGGGCTAGTAGGAGGCCACTATGTCTGGATTTTGACTTTTTATGGAATGTTTTAAAAACTAAAGCATTTTAGTTGATATATGTTGAAAGTTGAGTGTACCCTTGGCCATTAATGTCCATTAGAACAACAACTCTCCCATTAGGAATTTCCTTGAGAAAGAAAGGGTCTTTCCCCCACTGTTTAAATTTTCTACACAGTTGGTGATAAGGATCCTAATTTCTATCCTAATTTATTTTCAGTTATTATCTACTTTTATGTTTCTTGTTTTCACGTTTGAGTTATAGACTTAGGTCTGTTGATGTTATTACAGATGAGGTACTGTATCAAGTCTTTTTTTATTAATGTTGGTTAATAATTTATGTTGGACTTATATCAAATCTATCGCATATACTTCGCCTTCTAAGGCAACCTAAAGTGAAGGAATCTTTACTTCTACAGTTAAAGTAACTCTCCAGCCCATGCGTGAGAAAAAAAGGCACTAATGGATTACCTAACGGATATCTAACCCCCATAATGCGAATAGCTTGGTATCAAGCTTGTGATTGTGCTTTTCATCGTTATATTAGTCTGAATGTTTTTTATTTTTCTTATTTGTGGCTTCTACAATGCTGTTAGTTTGGAGTTTGCATGTGGTACACTTCTCATGCTCAATTTTGCATTTCTTATATGGGCTACGATTTCATTCTTTATGTGGGATCCTTAATCAATTAAGGTTTCATGCCTACAAATTATTTGATTAATTAAGAATTTAGCTACTTGTTTAGATGTCAGTTTAGCATAGGATGTGGCTTTAACCCATTTGGTGAAATAAACTATGGCTATCTATGGCCATCAGTCCCTTTAGGAGTGATTTTTATTATATTTTTATTCCCCACATTGAGAACCACTTGGGAGAGGAGAAAATATAGAAAAACGAAGTAGGAACATGTTGGAGGCTTGCATGTTTTGGCACTTTTCACACTTTCATATCAATCGGAAGCAATCTGTTTCATTCCTTATCTAATAATTACCTTGGTGTTAGACTTTTCTTGGATAGATGTATCAATTCATATGTGTGCCATGATCTCTTGTATGAATTTCTCTCATAAGGTTATGTGTTTCTTTTGTGTCCACACATTGAAGCTTAATCTCATAGGTTTTTCAGATTCCCTTGTATAATACTTTGTGTTGACCACAAATTAGAATGCAATTCGTCGTAATGCTTGGTGAATTGTTTTGGATTGAATCTTGTAATAACCCGACCCTAACCCATCTTTATTTATTTAAATCATCTCTATTTATTTCATTAATCATGTTTATTCATGTATTTTATCGTGTTTATTGACCTAATCACTCATGGACTCAATTTATTTATTTAACGACTTTCATTATATTATTTAAATTTTCCATCTTCATTTATCGTACTTAATCATCACGGTTGGAAAATATTTCAGTTTGGGTACCACTTTGCAACTCAAGTTTTATTGATTGTCAATTCGAGTTTTGTTGATTTATTAAATGTCGGGTGAATCGATATTAGGCCTCGGTAAGTTTAAATTAGTGATTAATTATTTTTCTTATCTTTAGGAAACTTTACTTCTGAACAATACAAATTTTTATTTACACTCTAAATAATTTTTCAAGCCCCAATTTAGCCTGTTTGACCCAAAACAAAGACCCAAAACCTTACTAACTTTGTTATTTCACTAATTACTCATTTTAGCACCTAATTTTACTAGCAAAAACTACTTTTGGGGATGAAAATTTCCAGCCACATGCTGCTACCTATTGACAATTTATAACCACAAAATTTGAGCCAACAAATTCACAAACCCATTTTTCATCTTCTCCCTCTCTCCTCACGGTTGGGTTGAAAACAGGGCCAGCAGTTGCTGCCCCTTGTGCCGCTAGTTCTGGTGGTTTCCGGCCACTTTTCTAGCCGTGTCCCGGCTGCCCCGACTCCCCTTTACTACTAGCTACCATGGCCAACCATCAAAATTATTCAAATCAGCCTCCTCCTCCCTTTAATTCAAGCCTAAAGTGAGTTATATCCACAACCCTAACTTGTTTTATTTTGAATTTTTGGGGTTGTTTTGGTTGTGATTATTGTTTGGATGATCAAATTGATAGTTATTGTGCAATTTTATTGAGTTTGGAGATGTTTGCAGTTATGGTTATTTGATCAAGAGCATGATTTCATGAATTATTATTTGATCAAGTGCACTGTCGAAAATTCCGGGAATTATAGGACTGGCCGAAAATTCTGAAATTTTTATTGTACCTTCTCTATATTATTTGGGATTTTCTGGAAAACTTTCATGAGGTTTGGATGAGTAATCAGTGAGTTATGGAATTTTGAAGAAACTGCCCTGTTTTGGATATGAATTATATAATTATGTATTAATGAAGTTATTTAGAGTTTGGATATGTATATGAGGCCTTAAATGATATTTTTATATCTGATTGTGGTGTTTGATATGATTTCAAGTGAGTTTTATGTGAAAGAAGAAGAGAAAGTTAAATTAGTGAAAGGCTGGAATTTTAGGAAATTAGGGCTGAATTTGGGATCAAATGGTAATGAACGGCCCACCCAAAAATATGATTTTTGGTGCATAGATAGTTCAGGATGTTAGATTTCCTATGCCTCTTGAATCGCCTTAATCCGACTTCTGTGGAAAAAGTTATGGTCGTTTTACCAAAACTGCGCAGAATGAGATCAGAACTGACACACTTGTGTTTTAGCCCCATTTTGGGAACCCTATTGTGGGAATCACGTTTTTTGTTGCAAATTAATGTTTTTTGGGACTTCGTAACCTTTTCATATTGGGGTTTTAAGTCTCCATTGGAGGTCTAGAATGAAAGTTATGAATTTTTGAAGTGAACTGATTTGTTTGGGTATAAATCAGGTTGTTATTGTAATTTCTGGGCAGTGTATACTAGGAGGAAAATAGCTTCTATTGAGTTCAATGACTCATTTTGGGGTGGACTTCTTTATCGAATGGATTTATGAAGGAAATATGAGAAGTGGGCTGAGTTGTAACTCAGAAACCAGACCAAGTTATTGCAGTTTGTGCTATTTTGAACCAAAATATATCTCTCTTTGCCTCAACCCTTTATTACTTACTTCAGCATATATATCAAATGCATTTATTAAGCTAATCGAGTGTACTTGCTGTTATCATGAACCAAGTTATACATCAGCAAGCCTTCAGCTAGCCTTAAACCCGTATCAATAACCTATTTCGGAAAAGGCTATAACCACTCTTTCAATTATCACCATGAATGCCTTTTCCTTTGTAATCTCATTTATCTCAGTGTGGACTACTTTACTTTCATTTACATATCAAATTTAATTACTTTCAATTCAGTTTTGAAGTTATATTGAAGTTATACCCAAGTGGTATATAACATCTAATTACTCAATTTCTGTTATACATACTTTTACTTACT
>NCQV01083995.1:2581-23301 GCA_002740545.1 Lophocereus schottii
CACCCAAAAAAAAAAAAATTCACATGCAAATGGTAATACTAGAAAAAGTGAAGAAAAATATACTGCTTACATATGATAAATAAGCGACAAAATAGTCAAATTACTAAGTTAAAATATATTTACCTAAGTGATATTATACCCAAAATAAACATCGTCAAAAAAATACAACATGCTAGCTGCAAATTCTAAAATACGAATTGTTGCAATCCAATGTTCATAAAGCTAGAATTATTGAAATCTTGTTTCAATCAAAGAAGGAATGATTCATTCAACAATAAAATGTCATCTAACAGCTACAATATATGTTTGGCTAAAAAATTACAATTTTTACTATCAAAATGAAATTCTAACTTTATGAAATCTAATTTGTTGCACAACAAATGGTAGCAACAAAAGGGTATGAGATCCTTAGATCCATCATAATCTTCTTCAAAATGTGAATCTAATTAATGATCCATCAAGTGTGAACTTTGTGAATAAGAGATCATCTGACAAGAAATATTATACATGAATCGTTAAAGACTATTGGAGATCCTTGTTGCCATTTTTAGATAGTACATTCCACAAGTAACAAGAAAACAACACAAAACCAACGTATATCAAACAACTCCCACACAATTGTGGAGACGAGTTAGATAAACAAGAAACTACATATTGTACAATGGGGAGAAAAACTTAATAAAGACTAAACAACAACCATCAAACATATAAACAGAGTAAAAGAAAACGAATAGAGGCCAGAAACAACCAGTAAATTATCATTTTTGGCCTCTATAAGCTATCGCACGGAAGCTGATTACGATGGAAGAATGGTGGCTTTCGGATAGAGAAGGAAAGGCAAAAGGAGGGGATTTAAAAAGTTATTACTACAACACTTAAGATTGACCCTTTTTAATAATAATAACGGCTAAAAATAAATGAAGTTCAATAACACTTTTTCAAAATGGCTCTATATAAGTTATTGTGGGTTAAAAATTAAGATAGAAGAAAAAGTGGGTTCATTACTAAAAGATCAAATCACAAGAGTGGGAACAAAATGCTCTTATATGTTCTGTAGTCAGTTGACGGACATATTATAAAAATTGCTTATTGATTTTTATTGTAAATGGTTAGTAAATATTACTAAATTTTGTTTAAAATTGTTGGAAGTTATTGAAAATTACGAAAAATATAAAAATTATTAAAAATTGATAGAAAATGTTAAAAATGATTGAATAATATTGAAAATTATTAAATTTAAAGATAAGTGTTTGTAATAAATTGGATACAATATGAACTTAATACTTCTCAAAAAACGTAACGATTGTGAAGTCGAAGACTTGGAATTTACTTATGCCATTTTTATGAGCCTGCGATTAAGGACTTGACACGTGGGATTTGGTCTGTTGGTTGATTGTTGTGTGTACTAATGCTTTAAATTAGCGCACCCCCGGGGGGGGAGGAGAGAGAAAGGGTAAGATTTCAGGGATCACAGTAAAAATTCCCCATGTCTGCAGCAGCAATGGCAGATGATTGCGGAACACGTGCACCCTCATGTTTACAGTCACGTAATAAAGCTAACCTTATCAATTTAGACCTGCCGAACAAAGTAAGCTAGTCTTGATCCTAGTCATGTTTACTTTTAGGCCATGGTGTGCATCGTTTGGACCAGCTTATGGTTTCGTAAATTTTTATGTGAATTTTTTTCTAAAATTTTCCTAATCACTTGATGTGATGTATATGCTAGGACGACAAATGAATGAATGTAGTATTAACATCTAATATATTTGGTTTTTTCAATGATCGTGTTGTATTATTCAAGATTAATTAAGAGTTTCAATGGAATCCTAATAATTTGAGATGATATTAAGATTAATTTGTTAAGAAGATACAATTAACTTGATTAAAGATAATTTGAATTTGATAGTTGTTTTAAAAGGATAATATTAAATCCTAGGTTTTGGCTCATCAAGCAATCATTAAGTTGTCATAAGTTTTGATCAAGTTAAATTATAGCCAAAATTATCTAAATTTATAATACTACAAATATGGCCCTGTTCTTTTCATTGGTAAATTTCAATTTGTCAACTTTAACCCACTTCAACCCATTTCAATCTACTTCACAAATTTCAATTAAAAAAATCCACTTTAATCCACTTTAATCAATTTCAATCCATTCTAACCTACGATTTTAACCAACTTCTATTCATCATATAAAAAATATACAAACTTCAACCAAGATCAACCCACCTCAATATGCTTCAACTCACTTCAACAAAAAATATACTCACTTCAATCCTTTTCAATCAACTCACCCATTTCTCAACCCCTATTTTCAAATGAAAAAAACAGAACCATGTAATCCTATGTATCATTTAATTGGTTCTGCACATTTTTAAATAAGACATTCTCGTGTACTCTTCAGCTTGTGAATCTATACATTAACCTTAATTACAATATTTTCATAAGTAAAACCACCATTTATCTATGTATTATCCTCCATCTCATATATAAAATTAGTTTCATTTTGCTCTCAGTAGCAGTGAGAATTTGCACCCATTAGATGGGTACAAATTATTGAATTGTTAAAATTGCAATGAACCAATTTTTTAACCCCTTCCTAGATAATAATGCCGTTTGCAATTTAGGACTAAAATTCAATTTTAAAAGTTCGAATGAAAACTTGACTAATTGATTTGAAAGGTTAAAAAAAGGTCAAATTCAAATTTTGAGTTCAATATTCTTTCGTTTAGTCAAAATTTATTTTCACCACGACAACTCAGTCGATATTTTTCTCCACTTAAATAATTTAATTGTCAATTTTGGCCAATAAAATAATTTCAACGTTTTAGATCAAAACTTGATTATCAGATAGAAAAAATTAAAATAAGTTCAACTCCAGATTTTGAACTCATCATTCCTTTGTTTGGTCAATGTTTTTCTCCATCATGATAATTCAATTGGTATTAACGACAATTATTGTAGTGGGGATAAATATTAATCAAATAAAAGAATTTGCGGCTCAAAATTGATATTGATTTTTTTAAAATCTTTCCCACTAAATAATCAAGTTTCAATCCAAACCGTTAAAATTATTTTAATTGCTAAAAATGTCAACTAAATTGTTTTAATGGCGAAAACATTAATTGAATTGTCATAGTGGAGATAAATGTTAATCAAATGAAAGAATTCAGAACTCAAAATTTAGTTTTGAGCTTCTTTTAATATTTCCTACTAAATATTCAAATCTTGATTCAAACCGTTGAAATTGAGTTTTTCTCCTAACTTTCGACAGACCATGTCGTTAATTCCTTACTTGTAGTTATGAGTATTCGGTTGTAAATACAAACCCATGGATACCCAAGGATAATAAGTCATATGAATAGTATCCATATAGGTATTACCCGTGTGAATATTACCCATAAAAATAGCAAGAGCTATGAGTTGAGTATGGGTTGTGTAACAATATTTTTAAATAAAATATCCCCCAATACCATCCCTAACTCTCAAAAACATCATTGTTACCACACAGATTTGTGAAAAAGTTTTCACATCTTTGACTACAACTAGCAGAAGAAACCAATGCATTCAATTAATCTTTCTTTAAGGCTCTTCTAGTATAGAGCAAGGCTCAAAATTCTTTCGAAGACTAATTGATTAGCCTCCCCTCAAAAAATTTATTACATGAACGAAACTAATTTCATAAGCAAAATGAAGGGTATGTTGTATTCACTTGTATCCTGAAAATAATACTATCTGTCCAAGAACCAAAAAAAAAAAAAAAACTAGTTATCTTCTTTTTTTTATTTAAAAAAAAGGCAGATAATTTAAGCGAAGGACAAGCCAAAGGTAACCCAATCATATTAGCTGACACACCCAATCAAGTCTTCTCTCTCCCTGTCACTCTCTCTCTCTCTCTCTCTCTCTCTCTGGCTTCTACTGCCTTTGCTCGTCAATGCACTTAAGCAAAAAGAGAGAGAAGACCCAAACCAAACCGAGCCAAACTAAATAAAGCCATCCCCAATCTTCAATATTTTCATGGCCGCTTTGCTGTTAGTATAATTACCCTTAATCTGAATAATTGATATATATAGACCAAGCTAGCTAGTTGAACCATCATCCATGGCGGCCTACTTCCACACCCATGGCGCCACTGAAATCCCGGCCACCGGCGACCATGGCGGCCTCCACACTCTCATCCTCATGAACGCCAACTTAGCCGGCGGTGGTGGCTACCATGACTCCCACCCTCCACCACCACCATCTCGTCCTCCTCCTCCTCCTCCGCCGTCCCACAACATCCTCCTCCTCAACTCCGCCGCTGCCGCTGCCGCCCTCTCCCACCCTCCGCCGCCTCTTCACCACCCCCAATTGGGCCGCCTTCCGCCTCACCAGGACACCATCACTCTGTACGGATACCCTCCTCCAGATGCGCGCGACGTCACGCGCCGCCTCCACCTTAGCCTGTCCTCCGAGAACCCGCCTCCGTACGGGGTTCTCTCAGCCGAGACCGGGAGGGAGGGCGATTTGGCGGGCACGGGTGGCTTGCATAGCTCGGTGCTGGGGTCTAAATACCTCAAACCTACCCAGGAGCTCTTAGAGGAGGTAGTTCATGTGGGTGATGGGATCATACCCAAGTCATCATCTGAGTCACCCAAGAAGCCTGCCGGGTCCGGTAAAGGACCCGCCGAGTCATCCTCCGAGGAGGAGAAGCTCGGTGCCAGTGGTGCTGCTCAGCTGAGCACGGCGGAGAGGCAGGAGATTCAGATGAAAAAGGCTAAGCTGGTTACCATGCTTGATGAGGTATCTGTACATCTATCTTTCTCATCTTATATTAATAAGTTTCTGCGTGGATTTTGAGTATATTTTTTTGGGGAATTGTTTTTTATAATGAGGGATTGATTTGAAGGGTCTTTTTCAACTGAATTTGATTCATCTGCTTTTAACAGCAAAAATTTGTGCATCTGTGTCAGAACTTTCTGTTAGGAGTTACCATCAGTCACGCCCGTCAATTTTTTTTTTGTTTTCCTTAAAGTTTTCTTGAGTTGTAATTTTTTTAACCAAAAACACCAATCCTTTTCTCCTCGCTTTCTCCCTCTGATTGCAACACCCCCTCTCCTTGTAAAATTGCATAGTTCCATTCTGCTTCTTCAAATGAATACAATTAAATCTGACAATTCTAGAATTCAGAAACTAGTCAGTCATATTTCGGATTCAGATCATCTAAACAACTGTGTGTTGATGAATGTTTTTAAGGCAGAGCAGAGGTACAGGCAATACCACCACCAAATGCAGATAGTGATAGCCTCGTTCGAGCAAGCAGCAGGGGTTGGCTCAGCAAAGACATACACATCCTTGGCGCTCAAGACCATCTCGAAGCAGTTCAGGTGCCTGAAAGATGCGATCCAAGGCCAAATTCGAGCAGCCAGCAAGAGCCTAGGGGAAGAAGAAGCAGGTGGGTCTGGGGTGAAGCTCGAGGGGTCGAGATTGAAGTACATCGATCATCAGATTAGGCAGCAGAGAGCGTTGCAGCAGTTGGGGATGATTCAGAACCATAATGCTTGGAGACCCCAACGAGGGTTGCCTGAGAGATCCGTCTCTGTGCTCCGCGCTTGGTTATTTGAACACTTCCTGCACCCGTATGTCAGCTTGGAATTTGCTTCCTCTGATTCTTGTTTTTATACTGTTTTAATTGATTTTGGTAATGCAAATGGAGATGATGATGTTGACCTGGTACGGGTATTCTCTGCTTTTTTTTTTTTTTTTTCTCCCTGTTCAGGTATCCAAAGGATTCTGATAAGATCATGCTGGCCAAACAAACAGGACTCACAAGAAGCCAGGTAACTGGGGAACTTTTAATTCCGGGCTCAGTATACTCGTCACTTGCGTCCGTTTAAACCTCAGGTTGGATTGTATTCGACTTCAGCAAAATTTGCGTCTGCTGTCAGTTTGTCCAATAAACTTGTCAGGAAAGTAAAAGGCCTCCAAATAGTAAGAATCATCTAGCCCACACGATAGGCTCTTAAAGACACAGCATAAGAGGCATGGTACCATTGATATCAATATTACTCTTAGCAAATTTCAGGCATGTTTAGTTCAACTGTGTGTGTTTAACATGAGTTGAAGTGAGAATTGAGTTGCCATGTTTTATCTTTAAATTAGATATGGTTTCATTTGGGCCACCCTAACTAGATTATCATTAGGTATGCCTTGGTATTGTTAGTTATGGATACGTTATAACTGAATCTTGTTATGGTTACGTACAGGTGTCTAACTGGTTCATAAATGCACGCGTACGTCTATGGAAGCCAATGATTGAGGAGATGTACGCAGAGGAGATGAAGGAACATGAACAACAGAATGCAACAGAGGAGAAAACTAGCAGCAAAGAAAACAGCAGCAATCAGGATCATCAAGCAGCGTCCAACTCACCGACTGACCAAAACCTGGAAGCCCATGTCATTAACAAGGGTACCAAGGACCTCAATCCAACTACTTCTTCATCCCCACCTGTATTGATGTCGATCCCTCTAAACTCGACAATGCCCCCACCTTCATTCCAGCATGGGTTCGGCCTTGCTGACATGGAGGGCATTTCCCAGGGAAGCCCGAAACGGCAAAGAAGCGATGAGATTCTGATCAAATTTGGGGGTGACCAAGAAAAACAAGGGAGGGAAAGTAATGGGTATCATCCCATCATTTCCGGGGGTATGAACTTTGTAGGAGGGGAGTGGTTTGGAACCGAGGAATTCCCACCACAGGCAAGGTTTCTTCCTCCTGGGAATGGCAATGGGATCTCCCTTTCGCTTGGGCTTCCGCCCTCTGACCACCATCAGCACATAGACCTCTCCGCACCAAATCACACCTTCCTCAACCCAACTCAAAACATGCAGTTTCGAAGGCCAAGTGATTTCAGCAGCGCGGCATCCCACTCATCAGCTGCTGCATTCGAGTGCATTGACATCCAGAATCGGAAAGGGTTCGCTGCTCAGTTGCTTCAAGATTTCGTTGCTTGAAGGGATTGGAAACTGTAAACACTTTAGTACATGTAGGCTTGCTATACTTTGTTTTTGCATACAAGTATTTAGACATGTTGGAATAGGTTAAGGTTGGGAAGACAAGGATACTGGGAACTATGTATATTATTTTTGTAGTATGTTTTGATTATCTGTATGAGTAGCAAATAGATTACTCAATGGTATTAGGAATACAGAAGGTTTGATCATAAGAATGGGGGTCATGATAATTTGGGTAATGGATTAGGGCTGCGATTAGCAATTTGATAAATCCAGGAGCCAAAATTGCGTGGAAGAAGCTTGAAAATTCCTGATGTACCAGAGTTTGTGTTTTAGTCAATCTCAATCTTCATTTATCATTTTGGTGAGTTCAAGTCTGGAGTCGTAATTTATGATTTATATCAACCTCTAGTATGGTACTTGTAGCTAGCTCATGCGGGATTCTTTTTTTGTTTCTTTCTTTCTTTTTGTTTAGGGGTCTTTGGACATATGTTTACGAAAGTCGGGTTACTGTTGGTCTATAAAGAAGTATGGTACTTGTAGCTATACTAGCTCATGCGGGATTCTTCTTTTTTTCTTTCTTTCTTTTTGTTTAGGGGTCTTTGGACATATGTTTACTAAAGTCGGGTTACTGTTGGTCTATAACGGAGTAGAACTCTCATATCGTGAGTTTTCTCCATTATACAAAGTTTTGAGCATAAAAACTGGAATTGCAATGTTTTGGGTAATGGATTAGGGTTGCAATATGCAAATTGGTTAAAACCAGGATGCAAATTGCACGCAAGAAGCTTAAGGACCTGGTGTATACTATAGCTTTTGTGTTTCAGCTAAGCTGATCTTCGTTCACCATTTAGATAAGTTCAGGTTTTGATCAATAATTTTCGATTTATAACAACTTAGCTTCTACTACGGTACAACAAATTAAGCTGGGTCTCATACAAGATGGAATTGTTTTGGCTTTCCGCTTTATGACTATCTCTCATTTGATGGTTACTGATGTGCCGCAAAAATGACTGAAAGAGTTAGTTGGTCAGCTTCTCAATGACGAGATCTGTGGGCTTTTCCTTCACGCACGTCCACACTACACAGTTTTTCTTTTGAGTTGCTCCTCTCTCTCTCTCTCTTCCTTTTCCTCCTTTAATTCCTTTGCCATATTTTTTTGGCGGTGTTTAGGAATTGTCGGGTAAATGAGTCCTTTGATATCAAAGACCCAATGTGTTTGAACTAGAATCGAACCTTGTTGGTAAAATATTTATGACATGTGAAATTTTAATTTAATTATTTTAGATTTTATCATATTTTTATGATGATTGGGTTGAAATATGAAAAGTAATCAATATATATAGATATATTTAAGCAAACTTTGATTTTCATATAAATCGATTAATTTTGGTGTGAGTAATAATGCGTTCTTATTTTTAATTAGAAGTTCGGGACTGATCTTGAGCACTTTATTTAAATTGTGTATTTGAGTATATAGTAATCTTATTTGAGATAATTAAGACAAAAACAAATTAAAGGGTACTATAACAACCAACTGATGGTGGATACAAAAATGATCTTTTCAGATGATAATTGTGTCAATAGTTGATGGCTTGATATGCAACGACCTTTTCCTACAAGCGCCTACGTACAATCATTATAAGTAGTATGGGCGAACGTTTTCAAATATTTTACTTTGATCTCTTACGATATTCATAGAAAATGACTTCTCTTGATGTCATTTGCTTCCGGTAGACAAACAGCATTAAAATATATGAAAAGTACAGACCCCTAAATGTGGACGACATATACAATAGACAGCCCTTTCAGTAAACTGAACTACACTATCACAAAAAATAGATTAGAAATTCCCCCATCCCACCCCGCAACAAAAAGGAAAAAGAAAAATAATAAACTATAACATTACACCTTTCATGATTGATTAGAGAGAATCCAGCACTCTCAAAGTAGGGATAGTTGAGCAAAAAGGATAGTGTTTTGTCAAAGGATTAGGATTTTTATGCTACGAATGAGGTTGCTTGTCAGAGTAGGATACTCATATCCCCAAATTGTCGTTCTCGTATCATACATAATTTTTAATTTTTTTTTTTTTACGGTATGGGTAGTCCAAACCTATATGAAGACGCATTGCATGAAAAATATTACATAAAATGATATGATTAATTTAAGAAAGAGGAGTACTATGTGAATATAATATTCTTTTACCCATATCTGAATATATGTTATCAAACTCTTATACTTATTATTTCTAAACTCATTCATATTTTTTTTAGTATGATTTGCAGTGCTTTTCAAAATAAGAAAGTAACGTAGTACAAACTTGATAATTTCGCACACCCAGTGAGTTTAAAGCCATAAATTCGGTTCTTATTTTCTCATTTGACTCTAATTTCCATTACTTCACTCCTCGAGCATGCTTTGATCAGCTAGCTTTTTAAATTAAAATTTTATAAATAGACTCAGATAAATACTCTATATATATGAACACTACATTTGAACTGATATGCATACCAAATCTATACAGGTGGTTGCTAACTTTACCTTGGAACTTTGTCTTGTTATATTAACCATATATACAAATAGATGGTTAGGCTATTCAATGCTGTGGACCACACTTAGCTAGCTAGAAAGACATTGTCCCTAACTTAGTTTGGTCAGTGTCTTGGGTTAGAGGCCAGACATATGATGATGCTTCTACTGACTAATGATGCTGGGACCCTCTTTTTCACCTGTCTATCCTTTTCAAGGGAAATTAGGTTCACAGAACTTGATCTTTTTGACAACTTCAACCCCCTCCCCCCCTCCTTTTTCTTTAGAGTTCTCCGCCACCATCACCAGTGCCCAGGATAGAGAAGAGATCTAGAGAGAGAGAGAGAGATGAGTTTTGGGTTCATAATCTTTTGAGTTGATGGGAAGAATCAAGAATATGTAAGTTAGGCAAAAGAGCACCAAATAATGAAGTGATTTCCTAATGCTTATGGGCCCTGGCTTGTTTTTTATCCACCGTTTCATATATAGGTGAAGAAATCAAGGAATGCTAATGTAATCTAAGGTGTAAGAGGCAATTAGATGTAAGAATGGAATAGAGGATTATTCATTTTCCATTTCCCTTTGCTTTTGGGTTTGCTCAAATAAGACAGGGACAATGTGCTCGTGGTTCTTAAGTTGTGTTTTTGCATTTTGATAGTATCATGTGAGTCATGATCCAAGTTCTTAACTGTCTATATACTTATACTGTCCCTCCATCCACTTTCCTTTCGAAATATCTTTGATTCTGTCTCTTGCAATACTCATCTTGCAATTCAGAAACATTATATTCAAGTTGGAGATGGCGGCACATATTAAAATCAGATTAAGAAAAAATATTTTGTTTGAAATCTAAATAAGTTTTAAGTAGACATGGAATCCTCAAAAAGCTAAAATGTATGAGTGTGGACTAAATTCTGGGCATGAATGTCGTCATTTACTCTTAGCTACAACAACAACAATAACTTTTAATGTAACTTCTTCTTCCACTAGATCTGGGGAGATCCAGATATAAGCGGATCTAACCTCACGAGCATTGCTACCCTCAAATAGATTGATTCCAAGAGATCTAGAAAAAAAAAAATTGAAAACATTTTGGAGTTGAAAAACTTTTGACACAAGAAAATTTTTGGAAGATATTAAATATTAAAATCCAATAACAATATAAAGAAATAAAAACAAAAAACAGATGTATGAGTGATATGTTAAACAACACTATGTTAGATAATACCAACCCATGTTAGGATCAAACCACCACTAGTATACAAAATTATAAGAAACATAGGGTAGTTACAGGCCAAACCACGCACCGATGTTTCCTAGAACTATTGATTTTTAGGTACCTTGAGATTTAATGCATTAATTTTTATGACTTTGAGATTTTTAAGTTTATATTTAGATACCCTCACTTATGAATTCTTTACAATTCAATCCTAAAATTATAAAATATCCTTACTATTATCCTTTTTGTTTTTTTAAAGTAAAACCCCTAAAAACTATGTTTTCACTATTGGATAGTCTATCAGTGGTATTATGGGTACTTAAAAGAGCGGGGTTGAGGTTTTGTTTTTTTTAAAAAAAAACACAAAGGACAATAGGAAGGGTACTTTTGTAATTTTAGGATTGAATGGTAAGGAATTCATAAGTGAGAGTACTTAAAAATAACTCAAAAATGTCAGGGTCATAAAAATTAATGCATCAAATCTCGGAGTACCTAAAAGTCAACAATTTGCGTTTCCTATGCATTCATAAGCTGAGGAAAGGACAAACTGCAAGCTACCTAAGATCCGTAACCTTAATCATAGACCTCTATAAATTCCTAGCCTAAGTAATGTCCTTTGTGAGTCCATTCAAATCATGTTTAATCACTTTATTCCAACTCTTGTTTGGTCTTTCTTGACCTCTTCTATGATTCATAAGGTTAATCGTTTTACATCTCTTCACTGGTGCGTCTTTACTCCTCTTCTGTACATGATCAAGTCATCTAAGTCTAGCACCTTTCATCTTATCCTATATGGGTGCCACTCCTAAATTTTCCCTAATCATTTCATTCATAATCCTATCTAATCTTGTACGGGCGCACATCATCGAATCATCCTCATCCCTGCCACCATTACCTTCTGGACTTGGGTCTTCTTAATTAGCCAACACTTTACACCATAGAACAACACTCGTCTTATAACCATGTGCTAAACTCTCCCTTTCAATCCTAGTGGGATCCTCCTATCATAAAACACTCCTAAAGCACTATCCTATTTGTGTCATCCTATTTTTGTCCATTGATTATTGTCATCACCAACACCCATTTTTCTTGAATGGCTGAGCCTAAATATTTGAACTTTTCAACGCTTAGTTTTGCCACCCCACCAATGGTCACCTTATCTTCAATGTTGCCTTCCTTTCCACTAAATTGACATTTCAAGTATTTAGTCTTTGACCTACTCAACTTAAAACCTTTAGACTCTAGAGTGTATTTCCATTGCTTCAACTTACTGATAACTCCTCCTAAGGTCTCAACTCTTGTTCTTGCTCCCTCATACGCATCTTTAACGACTCGAATATATGTAGTCGGCACATCTTTCTTCTCCAATTATAAGCACCTCAATAACACTTTCCTAGGTACTTTATCCTATGCTTTCTCTAGGCGGATGAATACCATATCCTTTTTTCCATCCCTATAGAATTCCATCAGTCTTTGTATTAGATGGATAGCTCTTGTAGTTGATGTACTGGGCACAAAATCAAACTAATTCTCCAAAATGATTATATCCTTCCTCAATTCAGTCTTAATAACATTTTTCCATAACTTTAAATTATGCACATCACCCTTGTTTTTGTATAACGAGATGACTGTATTAATCCTCCATTCGAGGGGCATTTTTTGCAGCCCTGAAAACAACATTAAATAGCTTTGTCAACCAATGAAGTCCCTCTTCACATAAACACTTCTAAATTTCTACACGCATATTATTTAGGCCAACTACCATTGCAGTCTTTATCTTCCTTGGTACCTTTTTAATGTTCTCTCAGGTGATATGACTACGAAACCTAAAGTTTTGTTGTCCCTCGTGACCCCTTATTCATCACATCGTGGATCTTCAATTCTCTCTCCATTAAAGAGTTTATAGAAGTAGTTTAGCCATCTTCCTTTATTTTTGTATTCTCGACTAGGACTATAACATCCTCATCTTTGATGTACTCAACACTACCCCCAAGTCTTTTGTGCTTCTTTATCTTGCCTTTGCTAGCTTAAAAGCCTCCTAAATAATTTAATAAAAGAATTGTAGTTATAAGTTGGGTAGCTTGTTTTGTGAGAAATTATCAAACATTGTTATAGTTGGATATGTAGCAAAAGCAAATGTAACACCCTTATCCCCTAAGGTTAGAAGTGTTAGTGATTTCCTAATTATTGGAGCGAAATGGACAGAGTTCCGACTAAAACTGACCACAACCCTAGCTTAAAGCCTTACAATAGGTATCTGTAACCACAAACATAAAGAATCTACAAACTCAATGGCTACACGTTGGAGACCACAACTCTACGGGTCATATGCTCGGAGTACATAAGCCATAAGGCTAAGTAAAAGAAAGAAATAAAGATACAATTCAACAGATCACGTATCTATAGCACTAGGGTTTACATGGCAACACAAAACTTAATTTTAACCGATTAAAGGACTGACTATTTTGATGGTTGGCCCACACTGCCTTCAGAGTGACTTCTGGTCAATATACATGATATGGACTATATCAATTAACTTACATATGCTCAAAAATTTAAGAATACTTGACATTACATTATTCAACTTGAGAATCTACATGTATATACATATAACACCTTTTTCCCAACGCAAAAGGAAGGTTCTGACTTGACTTATCCAAACTGACTTCTACCTATCTTTTCAAGAACCTGGGGAAAAAGGGAATTAGAGCAGGGATGAGCTACCACATGCTCAGGGAGTGATTCTCAACTCTAAGAAAATAGAACAGTTACACGTAATACTTTTAAGTAGCAATCACGCACAATTTGGTATTTAATATCACAAAATAAATATTTAATGTCCCCCATATTTATCAATACCTCAATAACTATTACAATTCAAACGACATCCTTTCCCTTTTTCTATTCCACGCACAAGAGCTCTTAACTTGTTCAACCTATGACTCTTGTAACTTAGCAGTGACAACCCCACACTGCACTTACTTAGCATCACATAATACACACATAAGATTTAATAGCAAGTTGTCGCATACTAAATTCCAGGCATTAAGAACAGTAGGCTATTTAGTTCATACATAAGCAATTAACATCAAGAAGTTTAGTTAGAAGTATCAACTGGAATTATTTTCATAAGAAAATGGAATTAATACATAGGCATGCAAGGACCTTCATTTGAACCATACTAAGCATTTGTAAAGAAACAATCCCTGCACAGGGAAGTCATTTGAATCTCTGCGTAAGCCTTTATAAAGGACACATGCACATCTCTAAACATTTGTACTAGCGAAATCCTCAAACGAGGGGTTATCAACTCATAATGAGTAAGAATGCATTTTCTGGGCATCAGATTCACACATTAATGCTCTATCCAAGTGAGAGTTTGTTGTTGTTGGGATCTTCTATGGTTCCCACTTTTGGTTCTACTGCCTAAGAATTAAGGTTCTCGCATATCGGGTTTGATCTCTAAACTTGTATTCTACCCTCATTAGTGTCCTCTAGGGTTCCACCTTTTGGGTATGCTCCATAGGAACTCACTAGCACAATCCTCTTAGCCCAAACTATTTTAGATGCATCTCACTTTAAACGTGTTTTGCATCAAATCTCCTATTAAATTACAACAATGGTATTTCCATTCTCAAGAAGGCTATAATGTCTTCATAACATCAAGTCAACTTTTGAAAAGTACATAACCACTCAATTTAACAAAGCATGCTTGTGAACGAGTTAATGGCTAAATAAGCATTCACTTTTCAATGAAAGCAAAATTAAAACTCGTTTTAAAAGCTACTACTTTGCAATTTACTCATAATTAGTTTTGCTTAAAGGTATTCTTGTCAAACGAATAGTCTAATAGTCATTATTGACCACAAAAGTGAGGGAACTTGCATATCAACACAATTCTTATACACACTTGCCAATGCATGCCTTCGAGCACATTGCAGACATATTTATTCGTAATTCACATCACTTTCCAACTCAATAGCTATCTTAAACAATTTTTAGAAACAGTGAAGGGATTATTAAATGTTCTGGTTACTTGTTTAAGTAATCCGGATGTTGCGTGGGTTATTGTAACAAACAAGCAACCCTTAAACTAATTACTTCAGGAATCCAATCATTTGAAAGCCTCATGCAAAAACGGTTGGGCATGCTTAAAGTGAATCGAGTGAGATTCAATTAAAACAACTCATAGTTGACAAATCATTCAGTACGAGACCTTTAAATACACAGGCAACCTGGAACAACTAAATTGCAAAAGTTTGACATAGAACTCGATCCATGACCTGCACACAAAACACACACATGTGAATCAAAGGCTAATAAAACCACAACCCAATTCATTAGCATGCTATAACCAGATTTGTCACTTAAAAAGTAACAACACAACATCAAAGCATGGCAACACACTTCGTTAATTCACGGATTTTACACAAAACATGCAATCCTTCCTCACAGCATCGTCCACAACAATCCTCAAAATCATTTCAATATCAACCCAAACAATCTACCTACTTCCCATAATTTCTCAGTTCATCACGACTCTAATCTAATTACCAAATCAAATCTCAGGAGCAATTCAAAAATATTTGCAAATTACTAGTAATTTAGGAATCAAGAACTACCCACTTCAATCCCAAGCAAATGGGCCCGACTAATGGGTCGTGTGGGTGGTTTTTTAGGTCGCTTGAGTCTCGGTTCTTACTCCCCCTCACTGCTGGTTGCGAATTCGAGCCTAGACCTACATTTTGGTCTTCTTTTTTCTTTGGCCCTGTCTTTCGCTTTCGCCTTCTATCTCTACTTCGCTCTCACTCTCTTTCCCACTCTTGCACTGCACCAGCCACGGGCCAACGACACTCGGTCACTCGCAAGGCAACGATTGCTATTGCTAACATCGCAGACCTGTGCATGGCAACCTTTCGCCCTCGACATGTCTCTCTTTCTCTTTCTCTCGGTGCGGTGGGTCACATGGGTTGTGAGAATGGGGAAGCCGAACCCTCCTTGCTTCAGTTCATTGCGAAGAAAAGGGCTCTAGCCCTTTTTTGTTATTTGTTTAATTTTTTTCCTTAATTGGAAATTGCCTTGAGTTTATATACACCAAGCCTAATTAATTCTATCATTGGACCATTCATTCAACCTTCCTAATCTCTTGCAAGCACAACTCACCCTAATTTTAGTTAAACTTACTAATTTCATAGAATTGCCTAATAAGTAAAGAGAATTTCATAAATTAATTAGGGTTGCTACAAGAAAAATGCCAGATAAAGACGGAATCAGCGACGGAATATGGTTAATCAACGACGGAATTGGCGACGGAATACGGCTGTCGGATTTTCGCTCGTCGCTGAGTACTCAGCGACGGATTCGGCGGCAGAAATTGCGACAGACTTTTTTTGTGGGGAAAAGTGGCGGGGCAAGGGGTGGCGACGGAATTAGTCATCCGTCGCCATCAACGACGGAATCAGTGACGGATTATTCAGTCCGTCACCCCCTCCCAAAATTTTTTTTCCTCCCAATCCGTTGCCATTCCATCGCTAGCTTTCTCTTTTTAAAAAATAAAATCGCTTGTTTTTGATAAAATCCGTTCATGCAAATCATTCCTCGCAAGAAATTTACAAGATCTTCGCACTCAATCAACATCCAATGGCTTTGAATAGGGCTTCATTCGAAGCGTTCTCAACAATTTCAAGCCACACAAAGGTGGAATTTCACATCCAACACAACACTTCCAATCAAGGGTTTTTAATTCACAAACCATATGTTCCAAACAAACTCTCTACATATCACAAACTACAAGTTCCAAACAAAGTCTGTATATATCACAAGCCACAAATCCAAACAAATTAACCAGAAGTTATCAGTAATTGAGAATGAAGCTATATATATGTTTGCAGAAGAGGGAGAAGCAAGCGCCAAATGGGAGGGGAGTGAAATAAGCACCAGGGCAGGGGAGGGGAAGCAAGCAGCAAGAGATATACTTCGTAAAGAATCAAGCAGAAGAGCCATCAGCTGAAGAAAAATTGTAACCAACTCAATCATCAAGGTCTTCCTCTTCCTCTTCTCGCCTCACCACCATCTTCCTCATTATGTTGCGAGTGATGAGTTAATGGTGGCTGAGATCTCGAGCCAGACGCCTGTTGCATTTGAAAGAAAGCTTGGAGGCGCTGATCGATGCTCATCATTTGTTGGCTTAGTTGTTGGTTGCTTTGGGTGAGCAATTTGTTGGATTCCTGCAGTTGCTTACATTTCTCCATATGCAACTGGTAGCTTTCAGCTTGTGAAGATAGCTTACCCCCCAAGTTGGTTACTACACCCCTTAAGTCATTGAGCTCTTATTGCGATGGCATAGAACCGGTACCTACTGACAGGCATTTCAGCGAAGTGCGCATTAGTATTGCAATTAAGTAAATTCAATGTATAACTATGGTCGTTGGAACTTTAATATGAAAACTATACCGGATCTTTGAGTGGGATTGAAGTAACCGGATTCCCTCATGTTGACAGTCTCGTCACCAATGCCATAAATACGACCCTTCTTGTTGTTGAATGTCTTCACCCACAACTCATTTGGGTTTGGAAATGGCTGGTTTGGATCTTGAGAAGTGTCATTCCCGGTCCCTTGAGAGTTGATAACATTTTGAAAATCACGTTTAAAGGATTCCTATAATACCGCAATATGCGCACAAAATCATGCATACTACACTTACTTAAAATAAAGTATGTAAGCTCATGTTGAACTACCAATAAAGATTGAGAATAACTAATTGCTTACATATGTTTGTTGTGATTTCTTGTCAACTTAAGGGGATTTTCTTTGCCCTGGAGTTTGTGAGTGCAATTGAATAATTCAACAATGGTGGACTCTGTCCCAAGCTGTTCCCTCTATGTCCAGAAAGAATGATGTCAAGCACAACACAACATATAGTATTAAACTTAAATATGAACGTAGCAAACATTAATTCATTTACCGGACGTCGCCAATGCTCATGCATAGGGATCGAGCCATAGGTGTGGAGAGATGGGCCACCACTTTCTGGAATTCCCAGTCGGTTCTTCTGGGCTGTTTCACGTATTTCTTGTAATATTCATTCACCCAGTACTGTTGGAGTCCCTCCCATTGAGCATTACTGAGCCAAACAGGCTTCTTGTTATGCTTCCTTGCTTTGCCAAAGAAGTCTCTCAAGCGTGCATTGCCTCGATTTTCAAAATTGCTTCTTATACAGTCCTCATGGACCGGATCCCAAGTAAACCACTTCTCCAATTATGAAAACAAATAACGCATCAAATAATTCAATAGTAATTTATCACATATTTCTGAGACTGTTAATACGAAGTCACTATAGTTACCTTGAACTCTCCAAACCACAAATCTCGTACTGGTTTGGGCACTTTGCTCCAAGTAGGCCAAGCCCCGTCACATTTGCTTTGAAATATGAGCGAAATCCTACTTACAGCACCATCGTTGGGGAGAAACCTAATTGAACATAACACATAAAATTCATTACTTGTTATGCAAAATTCAAGTAGTACTTCATAAGATATAACAAATGAAAACTTACCCGTTACCATCTGGCTCAATCTAAGTCTTAGTTCGAGTGCTCCTATGACTGGATTGTGCTTCACTTTCAGCACTCCCAATGTTCTCTTGGGGCTGGTTTGTGTTAGGGTGAGTGGGTTGGGGAGTGGGTTGCACAGTGTGAACAACATGGGCGTTTGGAGAAATGTTGTAGGCAAATTGGCCATATATGGTGCTTTGGTTGAGCATGTATGAGGCCTGATGATGGAAAGCCCCAAATGGGTGAGGCAGTGGTCCTGAAATACGTGGTATGTAAGCAGCCATTATCGCTCCTGGCTGAACTAGGATATGAGGTACCTGGGGGGAAGATGGATCAATGTCTATTGCGGTTGGATCTACGATAGAGCTCATACGCCCTCATCCTCTACCTCGAGGGGAGGACTTTGCTCAATGACAACTTGAATCCATACCTAAAATAGGTGACAAGAAAGATAAGTACAAATATATAATGATTGAAATATAAACCATTTTCCTCATACATCATAATAAGTACGTAGGTTACACATATTCTGCAAAGCTCATTCATACAATATAAGTAAAGTCATAACCAATTGTTTGACATGCAAAGTACTCAAGTACATAAAAATTCATAACCACTCAATCATCTGCATCCTCAGCTGCATCCTCATCCTCATCAATGTCAACGTCATCATCATCATACAAATGCAAATTTTCTTCAGTTTCATCTGTTTCATTACCGTCATCCCACTCCCCCTCTTCATCACCCTTATCATTCTCTACCTCATCTATCTCGTCATTACCCTGAATGAATGAAAACCCTATTTTATCATTAACCTCTTGCACAAAACCAATACCCTTGCACAAAACCCTTATACATAAGGTGCATCTTGACCTCATCAGGTGTCAAGTATACCCTATTTCTGCATTTCGTACAAGGACTTCTATACTTTCCCCCATTTATAAACTCTGTCTGTCCAAATACAAATTGATCAAATTCGCTTACTCCATCTAGAAATTCTTGTATATAACCACTACGATAAGACAGTAATCTATTATACATCTACCTACGATGTGGAGGACCATTCATGTTCTGCTCAAATAACAATAACCACATAAGGTAGTTCATAAGAATTAATTTTAATCAACATTATAATAATTACATAAATTATGCAATTATAAATTATATGCGTTTACTTTAAAATTTCCACATGCAACCAAAAAGGTAAACTTATCCATTTCGAAAATATACTTACATTCTCACGAATATCACAAAACTAATAATTCATACGTAGTTGACCACTTTATTCCACCAACATATCAAATTTCAACTTAAAATTACCAAATCTACGTGTACATTGCATTGGGCAAAATCTTTAAACATATGTGAGCTACAACTTCATACGAACATCACATATCAACAAAATTATAAACTAAAGTATCTCAATCCATCAAATTAGATCAATAACCTCACACAAATACCACATTTCAACAACATTATGAATTAAAACATTTCATTCCACCAACAAGAAATTTCAACTTCAAACTACCAAACCTCAATCCTAAATCACATTTACCAAATTCTTGTAACGGATTAGAGCAACGATCTCACATAAATAGCACATTTCAACAACATTATCAATTAAACCATTTCATTCCACCAACCTATCAAACCTTAGCTTCAAACTACCAAACCTAAACCCTAAATCGCATTTACCAAATTCTTGTAACGAATTAGAGCAACAACCTCACATAAATAGCACATTTCAACAATATTATCAATTGAACCATTTTATTTCACCAACCTATCAAACTTTAACTTCAAACTGTCAAACCTAAACCCTAAATTGCGTTTACCCCAATCTTGAAGCAAACTAAAGTAATAACCTCACAGAAACACCACATTTCAACATAAATTTGAACTAACTATGAAATTCTAACAATCTAATACAAATATTTGTAGAAATTACAACTAATTTAATTGAAGAACTCACCTCAAATGTGTTGAAAACAGCGGACAAGAGGGGCGTTGGAGGGTCAGTGGCGGCTGCCAGCGGTGGGGGAAGGTTGGTGACGGCGGCGGATGGGGCGGCTGGCCGGTGGGTGGTTCTGGCGAAGGTCGGGTGGTGCTTCGCTACTGCGTTCACCTCTCTCTCTCTTCCTCTCTGTTGCGTTCGAAGAGTGAGTGAACCAGCACCGAGAGCTGGTTCACTTAAATTGGGGGGCGACGGATGGACGACAAAAATTCCGCTGCCCGATAAAAAAATTTGAAATTCGAATTTTTTTCTGGGCTTCGCAACGGAATTTCCGTCGCCTATAAAAAAATTTAATTTTTTTATGTCGGCGACGGAAATTCCGTCGCTGACACTGAATTTTGGCGACGGAATTATTTTTCCATCGCCCAGTTCATCACATAATCTGACTGTTTTTTGAAGTTGTTCTT
>NCQV01083995.1:23320-44102 GCA_002740545.1 Lophocereus schottii
CACTTCCGTCGTTAAAAAATTCCGTCACTATATTCTGTCGTTATTTTTAACTTTTTTAGTAATCGGGTTGAGTTCGTGTTTGTGTCGAAGTTAAGCGGGTTAAAAAATTCTTGACCTGAACCTAACCCGTTTATGAAATGAGTTCAAAACGTTAGCCTGTACCTGTTTATTTTTTAAATTAGATGACCTGAAATTTACTTATTAACCTATTTAATATAAACGAGTCCGATTCAAGTTATTCGGTTGGTAGGAGAAAAATGTTTTAATATATTTATAAACCCTAAGTGTAAGGTGCATCGTTAAGTATTTAGGGTGTCATCCGCAGGGAATTGGGTTTCCAAATGCTAGAGCTAACTAAAGCGTCTCAAGCTAGGCGAAACAGAAGGGATAGAAAATAGAACTAAACTACTAAAACAAAAATAAAGACTTCGATTATGACTAAACCTGAGATAAACCAATTAATCAAGTCAAGTTTTAACTTTCCCACGTTATGCTAGTATTTAGAGAAGATCGGTTGCATCATTAAAGACCACCCAAGCCCTTTCACAAAGGTCATGAGCTTGTCTAATTATTCTAACCTCCTATTTTCATGGGATTAGCGCATTAAATTACAAGATTGATAATCCTTAAGCTAACTAGCGACCAAGACTATTTTTATATTCAAATCCCAGCTATTCTCTCTACCCACAATAGACAATCAACCTCACCTTTTAACACAAGTTGAATGCCTATAAAACATGGACGAAAGCTTTTCAAGCATTTCATCGAACACTTGGCAGGCATGAAAGAAAACTCTAAAGCCTAATACAAACAAGATGGGTAAAGGGCTAATAATAATCAAGTAGCCGTCAAGAGGCTAATCACAACCAAAGCTGCACAATCTAACTACTAAACATCACAAAACACAAAAACCCAAACTAAATCTAAACTAGCAAAGAAGAAGGCGAACATGAACAAGAAGGGGAAGAGAATGAAAATCTAATCTAATCAAACTAACTAAACATGAATTAATAATGAAAACTAAACATTTAAACTAAACAATTCAAATGCAAGAATTAAACTAGCAAAACATAAACATGAACAACATATGAAAGAGAGAGAGAAAAGGGAAGAAGACATAGTCTTGATTAATAGAAAGAACTTGAAATCCAAAGGTTGAATCTAAGATTACAATCTTTAATCCTAATCTAATCCCCCTATTGAGGGTTTTATTTGATAAACTAAGATAAAACCTAGCCTAAAAATTGCAGAGAGAGCCTGGGGAGTCCCCGAAGAAAAACAACCAAAGGAGTTTAAATAGAAAATCGGGTAAGTGAGCGACGGGGGAGGTGGCATGACCGTGCCAGGTGGCGCAGTCTCCCGTCGTCCCTTTTTGCCTTCTTTTGCTCTTCTTGTCCGTCTTCGCGCCTTTTCGCATTATTTTGCTCGATTGGAGTTTATTGCCTACAAAAGTGAACCAAACAAGTAAAAATCCTAAATATTATATTATTATATGAGCTAAAATTAGGCAAAAGGGGCACATAAAATACGATAAATTATCGTGTAACAAATACCACCCCACCTATCTTTGGCTCATCCTCGAGCAAAGCAAAAGAAAAACTAACCTAAGAATCTAACTCACTGTATTAGGAATCACAGTTGCAATTAGCGCGTGCTACAAGCCCTTTAAACCCCTTGGTTCTCCCAAGTGGACGAGTGAGTTACTATAAGGGTTTGCAGAAGATATACCCACAAAATCTTGAAGAAGAAAAATAAGTGGAAAAGGAGAAAGGAAAATGAAGAAAAGAAAATTGATATGTAAACAAGGCACAAATTTCTGTACAAGGGGAAAAACTGTACACATTCTGGCCAACCAGGTCACCAATGCAACAAAGATATTAGCCTGTATATAAACAGAGTGTACATATGAAGACTCTCTATCCACATGCATTACATCAGAGCACTAACTTTTCACCTAACTGTATATCAAAACCTGGAATCCATCCCATCGCGTAATGCACTAGAGTATCATCATCCTAGGACTTAGGCTAACCAGAATCAAACTCAACCCCACTTGACTGACACAAACTACTTTATTGGCTTATTAACACAAAAAGCAAGCATTCCCAGTAGCAGTATTGCCTCAAAGGGTAACACTCAATAGCAGCATTGCCTTCAAGGGTAACGCCCAATAGCGCATACCTCAAAGGGATACATGTCATTTCAAATTTATTTTTTTATTTTTTCATTTTTTTCATTTTTTTAAAATGCAAACAAAAACCAAAGTAACCGTGTGCAAGGCAAGTAGGAGAACTAATCACGGAAGATTGAGACCCTATGATAATGATGATGGTGTGAATACGAATTGGATTACACATCGATAATGAACAATTGGGGTTAGAATTAGGGCCTAGAATGACACAGTGAGGATGAAGATCGATCGTGCACATCATGCTTATATGCAAGTTAATAGTCAAGGTACAGAGGATTTAAGCTAATCATAATAGTACGAAGTTTCTGCAAAACCAAAAAGAAACTCTATATAAAAGTGAAAAATTTTCACAAAAATATGCACAAAAGGGTATATGACTTCCCACCCCCACACCTAAATCTCACAATGTCCTCATTGGGAGCCAATGAGTCACTACTTCCACAAAACACACAGAACAAAGAAAACAAAATCACACACACATAAGACACACAAAACAAAACATACGAAAGAGAAAACAAAGCAAAAAGTGATCATAGCCCTCAGTTAGCTGAACAACATCCTAAATTTCACCTCAAAGTTGATCGTCAACAAAAACACAATCCTAATGTCCACAACTAAACACAACCTAATATCCAAAACTAAACAAAAAGAAAAAAAAAAAGAAAAGAGGAGAAAATAGAAGGGTTAGAACAATCATACCAGATTCGGTGATGTGTGCACCTAAACTATGCCTCGCTAAGATGGTGCTGTGGAGGCATGAGGAGCATCGGCCACTCCTCATCATCACTGAGGACTCACATCGATGACTCGGATGCCATCAAAGCTCGCAAGAGCTTATCAAATGCCCGAGCATGCAACTTAGATGAATTCAAGTAAGAGTACTCAAACATAAATCTAGGAATGATAGCAAGTGCTCTCCTAAACTTATCGAATGCCTTGGAAAAAATCAGTAGAATAATCGAACGCAATAGGTAACATGATTTTTCCAGGCATGTGCTCTAGGTACAGACTATAAGGATCAAGGGAGGGGTCATACCCTCTAAAGGTACCCGGGGACTAAGAATAGTTAACCTCATTCCCCTCAAGTATCACATGAGAATCAATAAGCAACATACCACAACACTTAGGGGAAGGGGAGGGTGGCAAACATAAAGGAGAAGCATGGAAGGTATCAAGGTGGTTAGGGGATATATTATCAACCAAATCAAGACTAGTTGAAATAGTAGCCACGACGTCTACTAGAATTACATCAAGATCATGCTCCGCAATAAAAATACCGCCTGACTCAATACAAGTATCATCCTCATTAACATTAGCGCTAAGACCATGGGTCTCATCTACCTCGGACAATATCAACTGAGCTAAAGGGGAAGATGTATCAAGAAAGATCATGATAAATGCAGTATTGTCCCTAAGGGTAGTAGGAAAGGATGGAGCAACTGTGAGTAAAGTAGTCAAGGAATTGTCGAGTATTTCCTCTATTTCGGACTCTAGAGGAGGGAAAGATGCACCATCATCATATAGATTAACATCAAGTCTAGGAGAACTAAACCTAAGGTCGGTCTCATGTGATAGGTCATACTCCTGTATTTTATTAGCAAACTCAATTTGTTGCTCATTCATTATCTCTATCATACTGCTAAGTCTAGCAAAACCCTCCTCGGAAATATTAGGGACAAGGATTACTTTCATGATCAGAACAATGATAAATTTCACACACAGAAGGAGCATAACTAGGGATGCAAGGGGATGGGACATAAGAATCAGAACAACTAAGTTTCAATATCATAAGTATCCAAAGACAACCAATCAAGAAAATCACATGTTCTACTAACATCTTTAGCACAAAAATCCTAATACTCTAAAAGAACACGGGTCTCATAATTCACACCCTGATAGACTATATTCAAAATTTCTCACTTCTCCAAGCAATAATCACAATGAGCAAGAAAAGCATGTAATCTATCATAGTATCTCCAAAACAATTCATGCTCATATTGCGAAAAACGGAAAAATGACATTTTTTTATTTTGTTTTTTTTTTAATTTAAAAAACCTAGTCTTCAATGCCCAAGTAACCTCGAATATTGAAAAGCGTTAATTCTCAGCAATGACGCAAAAAACTTGATAGGAGCAAAAGGTTTTAATATTTATAAACCCCAAGTGCAAGGTACATCGTTAAGTACTTGGGTTGTCATCTGTCGGGAATTGAGTTTCCAAATACCAGAGCTAACTAAAACATCCCAAGTTAGGCAAAATAGAAAGGATAGAAAATAGAACTAAACTACTATAATAAAAACAAAGGCTTGAACTATGACTAAACATGAGATAAACCAACTAATCAAGTCAAGCCATAACCTTCCAAGTTATGCTACTATTTAGAGATGATCGGTTGCGTCATTAAAGACCACCCAAGCCCTCTCTCAAGGGTCATGAGCTAGTCTAATTGTTCTAACCTCTTATTTTCATGGGATTAGCATGATTAAACTACAAGATTGACAACCCTTGATCTAGCTAGCGAGCGAGACTATTTTCGTATTCGAATCCTAGCTATTCTCGCTACCCACACTAGACTATCAGCCTCACCTTTTCAGCACAAGTTGAATGTCCTTGAAAAATGGACGAAAACGTTTTCAAGCATTTCATCGAACACTTGGCAGACATGAAAGAAAACTCTAAATTCTAGTACAAACAAGATGGGTAAAGGACTAACAACAACCAATTAGCCATCAAGAGGCTAATCATAACCAAAGCAACACAATCTAACTAGTAAACATCACAAAACACAAAACCAAACTAAACCTAAACTAGTGAAAAAGAAGGCAAACATGAACAAGAGGGGGAAGAGAAGGAAAATCTAATCTAATCAAACCAACTAAATATGAATTAACAATGAAAACTAAACATTTAAACTGAACAATTCAAATACGACAATTATACTAGGAAAACATAAACATGGACAACATATGAAAAAGAGGGAGAAAAGGGAAGAAAACTTAGTCTTGATTGATAAAAAGAACCTGAAATCCAAACCTTGAATTCAAGATTACAATCTTCAATCCTAATCTAATCCTCCTATTGAGGTTTTTATTTGATAAAATAACCTAAAAGCTAGCCTAAAAATCTCTAGAGAAAGCCCGGGGAGTCCCCGAACAAAAACGCCCGAAGAGGTTTAAGTGCGAAACAAGTAAAAATCCTTAAGATTATATCGTTATATGAGCTAAAATTAGGTAAAAAAGGCACATAAAATATTACAAATTATCGCCTAACATCGGTTACCCCTGACCCGTTTAATGTTTTGCCAAAAATATGATTATCAAGCATTATAAATTACTCTCTCAAATTTAATATATAAATTAATCTCTTGAGTTTAATATATCATCATAATGCAACCATTGTCCATGATCCACAAGACCACAATTACAAAGCAAAGATCGACTTAATTAGACTCCACATTTTTACAATCCCCCCTCCAAAAAAAAAGTGCCTGGTAATTGGGTAAATAAGTGAACCTATTTAACCCATATGTTTAATTAAACTGGTTAAATAGGTTTTTTTTTTGGGCCAAAATTCTCAACCTAAATCTAACCCAAATAATTAAACGGGTTAAACATGTGAACCCATTTAATTAAATAGGTTAAAAATCTTTACCCAAACCCACTTAATTTTGTGTTCAGTTCGGCTCGATAATCGTGTCGGATTAATTTTTGACTACCCTAAAACTAATACACTCGATTGACACTCAATGTCTAGTCAAATATAGCTCAAATAATAATTCTTGGACAATAAAATTATTAATCTTTAATAACTAACTCTTAGAAATTTCCCTAGCTATTAGACTCTTTTCCCTTAAAAGAATTTCAGCCTCGAAATTCTAACACCTCAAGTAATGGTCAAGCATAGAATCATATACACATATCACATATCACATATCACACGAGATAAGCTAAAAAAGTCAAAGCTTTAATTTATAATTAAACACAACCTTCAAATCGGAAAAGAAGCTTATGGTATCCAGCCTCCTCTGCACCAATCCTCTTCAAGCGTCCACTCACTCTATTAAGGCGCCGAGGGCAAATCAAAAAGAAGAGGGATAAATGAGTTCGCATGGATCACCATATCTTGTTTAGAAATGAAGACTTTCAATTTTTATATTGAAGAATTACCAATGTAGCTACCACATTTCTATGTTTATGCATCAATATGAATTGGCATCTAAAGGCTTTTCAAGGTGGTAGCCCAAACAAAACAAATTAAGGTCATATACAGGTAGTCAATTGATTTAAGTTCATTCTAAAACATGAAATCAAATCACTTTAGAATCATGTTAGTTAACTTCGAAGCTTCTTTAGCACACCAAAGTAATAAAGGCATCACATAGCATTACGTAGTGTCACATTAGTACAATGAAATCACATAGAATCAGCAACTTAGCATTCTCAAACCCAAGAATCATAAGCAGCATAAACTAGTCTAACATTTATATAACAAGCAACTTATAAGAGGATGGTATATACAACTACTTATTAACACGCAAAGCAACAACTTGGGAAAAGTTATATGACAAGAATGTGGGTCGATGGGCAGTAAAAGTCCAGTATAAGCCTGAACACAAGTTGCTTAAGAAAGGCAAGAAAATTGGTTTCTTGGTTGGGTAGGTTTGCAACATAATCCGCATGCCTTGCAACAGCTTTATATAGGTGAATTATTATTCCATGAGCATTTAACTACCAAGGTAAGGTGGTTTCGCTTGGCATTGCCACTAGGAGGCTTGTAGTTTTCATTGGAAAGGAAGTCCATTGAGTATTTTATTCAGAGCTCCTAGGTTAATGTCCCCTATTAACAACAAAGGATCTCTCACCAGAGTGCATGGCTTAAGGAACAAGAGAAACCAAGCTAGCCAGAATAGCTCAACTGTTGCAGAACTCTACCCGATCATAGAATATGCAAGTAACGTAATATGTTCATAGCCATGTAAACATTGATACTAGGTTCGAAGAATAGTAGTGATAATATGCAAAATGGTGGTACAATGATCCAATAACAAGGCATCCAGAATGGAGGGAAGGCCACGTACAATAACCAGGATGTGGTGAAATAGAAATGGCAGCAAGCATAATGGCTAACATAGCACAACTCTAGAATTTCCTATGAAAACTACCACGAAGTGCATGCCACTTATAACACAGAACATAGTACAAGATAGCTTAGTAATATCATGCCAAGGCATTCCATTGGGTCATTCCAAAAATTATTTTACACATATTCATTCATAATCCTTCGAGTCAAGAATTCAATTATAAGCATGTGTACACTGGCATGTCATCCAATCAAGCATATGCGGATCCAAGGGTAAGAATATACGGATCCAAACTCCCATGTCTACCACATTATGCATTAATCATGTGTATATACAATTATTTAGACTATAATATCAGATAAAGAATTCATTGTGTGCAAATAATGACTTAGAGATCATACCGAGCAATGAATCACATGTGTTTGATCATTTAACTAATCCAAATACTTGCTTAACTAATACTTAAGGCAAGCAACTCCAAGAAGTGTATTTACTATATTATTCATTCATAAAGCACAAAAATTGACGATGCATATTGAATTGAAATAATATAAGCTTCCGTGTCCTTTAGATTTGTACATAATGTCATCGTTATGCTTTAAAACACATAGGTTCCCAATAGTGTCCCACGAAAGGACATCTAGACGAGTATACATGAGTGTAATACTCATTTGCAACCTGGGATGAAAGGTATGCCTTAAGGCTTGTCCACAATTATTAGAAGCTAGACAATGGTTTACATGTAAGGATAGTGGCATTAGTGACCTTACAAACGTACTCAAGGTTCTACAAAGCACATCTGTCTCTTTAGGTGTCATAGGAGTCTTAGGAGCTTGTAGTATAGAAGAGCAGGTTCAATCTCCTACAGAGATTTCTGGTTTCTGTACTTGGTGTTAATGCTTAAGAAAGTACTGGAAAGGTATGGATTGTCGCCCCAGGAGCTGACGAGGTGACACGTGGTACAACGATTTCAAAGTCTGTCAGGTTCTTCCTCTTGTGTTCCTTTCTAGGTGTATTAGGGTTTGATATAACCAAGATGCCACCAATCCCATAGTAAGAATAATCTCCTGTATGACAGTAAGCATAACACCTAGTTGACTGGTGAGTAATGGTAGTTGCATGATGGGAAGCAAAAGACACTTTCCATGTAAACAACAAGTATAGATCATGACAATGTATAAGTAACAATGACAAGCAATGAAAAGTATACGGGATGCTCAAAGTAACACTGATACAACAATCAACAGGACCCCATCATGTTCATCTAAATTGGCATGCATGAACATGAAAATCTCATTGAGTTTCCTTAAAACAATTGAAAATTCATATAAAATAGGTACCATCTAAAAGAACTTTTAGTCATTAGAAGCAATCTTTTAATCACTTGCTAACAGCTCATTAGTAACACATCCAACAGTGTATACATATTGGCATGTACACAACCAAAAACATCAGGTTACACAATGAAACTTATGCTCATAGAACTAGATTCAGGTATCATTGTAAGGCCAATACAGGTCTTTATATGTGACAGCAAGACCAAATCTAATAATTAGAAAAGTCTTTACAGTGGAAACAAATCCCTGACCCACTAATTAGGAAAGAATTTAACTTTTTAAAATCTATAGGTTTTCAAATGGGAAATGGTTTAACTACTTTTAGACCTTTCTTTTACCAACTTTTGAGTACGTCTACTTACTCTATTATGGGGTTCGAGGAGAAAATCGTACTTTAGAGGTAAAGAATGAGCTTGGAGTTAAGCCATTTCCAATTGTTTGAGTTCAAACAAAGCGTACTCTAAATTTTTAATTAAATCATCAAAGGTGCATGCACAAAAACAATTACTGATTGAGCTAACACTTAGCTTACTCATCAGAATACAAGTCACTTAGCCCATCTCTAGCAAATAGCTTACTTTTTTAATAAATTAATTTACTCAATTTGTGCATAATTAATCAAACACATCAATGATCACACCAAAACTTTATTTACACACAAAAGCAAGCCATATGTCACATCTTTCCAAAGACGTCCCTACATGGCTATGTGAGATGCAAGATTCAAGTCACCGCCTTGATCACAGAACCTTACTCTGATAACATCTATAACACCCCTACCCCTAGGGTTAGAAGTGTTAGTGATTTCCTAAATTTTGAAGCAAAACGGACAAAGTTCCACTTAAAACTGACCATTACCCTAGCTTACAGCGTTACATTAGGTACCTATAGCCATAAATATAAAGAATATATTTCATAAACTCAGCAGCTACATGCCGAGACCCCAACTTTACGGGTTACACGCCCAGAGTACAAAAACCATAAGGCTAAATAAAAGAAAGAAATAAAGATACAGCTTAACAGATCATATATCTGGAGCACTGGGGTTTACATCCAACATAAAACTCAACTTTAACAGACTAAAGGACTGACCATATAGATGGTTAGCCCACATGGCCTTCGGAGTGACTTCTAGTTAATATACATATGCTTAAGAATATAAGAATACGTGACATCACATTATTCAACTAGAGAATCTACGTGTATATACATATAACACCTTTCCACCAAGCGAAAGGGAGGTTTTGACACGTATGTGAATCGACTTCTACCTGTCTTTTCAAAAATCCAAGGAAAAAGGGGATTAGAGAGGGGATGAGCTACCACACGCTCAATGAGTGATTCGCAATCCCGAGAGAACAAAAGAGTTGTACATAATACTTTTGAGTAGCAATCACACACAATTTGATATTTAATAGCAGATAGTAAATATTTAAGGTCCCTCATATTCATCAATACCTCAATAACCATTAAAATTCAAATGGCATCCCTTCCCTTCTTCTATTCCACGCACAAGATCACTCAACTTGTCCAACCTATGACTCTTGTAACTTAGCAGTGACAACCTACATTACACTTACTTAACATCACATAATACACACATAGGACTTAATAGCAAGTTGCATCATGCTAAATTCCAGGCATAGAGAATAGTAGGTTGTTCAGTTCACATAGAAGCACTTAACATTAAGAAGTTTAGTTAGAATTATCAATTGGAATTCTTTTAATAAGAAAATGAAATTAATACATAGACGGGCATGCTTGGAAATGTGTTGACGGCCAAATATTTTAGATGCATCTCATTTTAAACATAGTTTGCATCAAATCTCCTATTAAATTACAAGAATGGTATTTCCATTCACAAGAAGGCTACACTGCCTTCATAACGTCAAGTTGACTTTTAAAAAGCATATAATCACTTATTTTGACAAAGCATGCTTGTAAACGCGTTGATGCTGAAATAAGCGTTCACTTTTCAAAGGAAGCAATATTAAAACTCGTTTTAAAAGCTACTGCTTTGCAGTTTACTTATAATTATTTTCACTTAAAGGTACTCTTGTCAAACAAATAGTCTAACAGCCATTATTGAGCACAAAACTCAGGAAGCTTGCCATATCAAAGCAACTCTCATACACACTTGTCAACGCATACCTTCAAGCACATTGCAGACATATTTATTCGTAATTCACATTGCTTTCTAACTCAGTAGCTTGCTTAAACAATTTCTAGAAACAATCAAGGAGTTATTAAACATTCAAGTTACATGTTTAAGTAATCAAGACGTTGCTTTGATCATTGCAACAAATAAGCGACCCTTAAACTAAGTACTTGAGGAATCCAATCATTCGAAAGCCTTAATGCAAAAATGACTGGGCATGGTTAAAGCAAATCTAGTGATATTCAATTGAAACAACTCCTAGTTCAAAAGTGATTCAGTATGAGACCATCAAAACACAGGGGCAACCTGGAATAACTAAAATTGCAATAGTTTGGTATGGAACTCAGCCCATGACATATACATATAACACACACACCCATGAAACAAAGGCTAACAAGACTGCAACTCAATCCAGCAGCATGATGCAACCACATTCTGGCAATTAACAAGTAATAACACACATCAAAACATGGCAATACACTTCATTAATTCACGGATTGTTTGGATCTCAGCACCATCCACAATAATCCTCATCATTTCAATATCAACCCAAACAATCCACCTACTCCTTGTAAGTTATCAGTTGATTACAACTCTAATTAATTACCAAATCAAATCTCATGAACAATTAAAAAACATTTGGAAATTATTGATAATTTAGGGAATCAAGAATCACCCAGATAGATCCCAAGCTAAAGGGCCTGACTAATGGGTCATGTGGGTAGTTTTTAGGTGGCCTGAGTCCCGGTTCTCGCTTCCGCTCGTTGTTGATCATTAATTTGGGCCCAAACTTGTGTTTTGGTCTTCTTTCTTCTTCGTCGTGCGATGCTGCTGCATCTACCATGCCCCTTTCTCTCACTTTCGCCTTCTATCTCTACCTCACTCTCATGCTCTTTCGCGCTCTAGTACTACACCAAAAACGGCCCAACAGTGGCTGGTCACTCGCCTAAGATGACAACCGCCACTGTTGACATCAACATCCTGTGCATGGCAGCCTTTCACCCTCGACATCTCTCTCTCTCTCTCTCTCTCTCTGTGCTGTGGGTCATCGCAAGTTGCTTCAGTTCATTGTGAAGAAAGGGGCTCAACCCCCTTTTGTTAATTTTTAAATTTGTTTCTCCTTAACTTGAAACTAGCTTGAGTATAAACAAACCATGCCTAATTAATTCCGACATCGGACTGCCCAATCAACTTTTCTAATCCCTTGCAAGCACGACTCTAGCTAATTTTAGTTCAACTTACTAATTTTATGAAATTGCCAAATAAATCAACAGAATTTCATAAATTAATACACTTGATGAACACACACAACATTTAGTCAAATATAGCTAAAATAATAATACTTAGCCAATAAAATTATTAATCTTTGTTAACTACCTTTTAGAAATTTCCCCGGCTATTACGGCACATAAGTAGGATGCAGATGCTTGACAAGTATAGCAAGATCAACAAATAAAAGAGGCTACACCAAATGTAACTTAGAAAATCAAAATTGAGAAAGCCCACAAGCAACATGAACATGATGAATACACTATGATAAGAATAGTGTACAATGATTTATGGAGCGATGGCATCAGCAAGATCAATAAGAGTAAATGATCACAAATGAGATATGAGTCACATTATAATCTTATAAATAAAATCACAAAGAGGAATTCTCAACCTAGACTAGAATAAAAGAATAGAAAGAGAAAAGCCTCTCATAAGAGGTTAACATGTGCATAGGACCTCACCTCTTCATGTGATATAATTAACCACCCCTTACTAAATTAAACAACCTAACATATTTAGAAAAAACCTAAAATAACCTGAGTTTTCACTGCGAACATAAGTCATGGATGTGAAGAATCAATTTCAAAAGATATTGGAGTTAAAATTAATTAGGCTGACACTATAGTAGGGTCAACACAGGCTGTGTGGTCCAACATTGGCCACTTATGCTGGCTACAAGGAACGCAAAAAAGAGGCAGCAAAGTATTATGCCGTTGCATGAGCCATGGGACAACCACAAGCTACTCGTGTAATTTAAGAAAAGTTGTTGAATAGGGCACTAGACAAGCAACGTTTCTAAGGTACATACCTATATACCATTCTAAGATACACCTATATAAGAGGCTTCTGATAATTAGGCTAAGTCACTGCTTCATTTTCCCCATCCTAGGAAGAAAGCATACACCTAACTCCTTTAGCCCTACCCATCCTGTAATTGGACCTTATCTCTTTCAATTTGGGTGGCCCACTATACTAACTTAGAAAGCCTGAAAAATACTTTTACAGTTAGCAAGAATACATAATTAGCAGTGTACATAATTAGTAGTTGTATAAAGAATATTGTAATCAGCAAGATTACCTAATGAGTAGCTGCAAAATAATTTGACAAATTCTTAAATCAATTGATTTTGAATAATAGATTGTAGTTGAAGAAGAAATATTGCTCATTGCAGAGTTACTGCTGCTAGGAGTTGAAACTACAGGTATGTGTGATTGATAAAATTCCTCAAAGAAATAAATTATGTATCAAAATTCAATGCAAAGTATATCTACCAGATGCAAACTTTTAAATTGTAAAATTCTTGCACATGTTATGTTCGATAAGATTCCCCCAAAGAAATAATTGTTACACCATAAGCTAATAAGGAGGAAATGTTAATTTAGTCAAAAGGTTCACTGTAGTGTATGGAAAGTTCACTGTATTATGGAAAAGATCCACAAAAAATTATCAAGTAATATCAGCCTCAAATTATCTTATTTGTAAAATAACTATAAGTAAAATGAATATAATAGTTACTAACATTATTGTTATATTGGAGCTCCCCAGCATCAAGAAACCAACGAACAAGAATATGATTGTTAGACATTATTATTACAAGATGCTATACGTACATACAATTTATCCTACAACAATTTAGTGCAGATGCTACTATTGATTCTTGTTTGGTGATGGTGGATTCTTGATGAATTTACATGACAATTTTGATATAATGAATCTTTCATGATATGTAGTGAACCTTTTCTCAATTACAATGAATCTTTGGTGCATTGCCTTAGCAATTTTTTTTGTTTCGGCTACTATCTCTCCCTCGAAACACATTGATGAGTATAGTAATTTTGACATTATTGATAACCTAAATTCCAGTTCCTCAATATCAAAAACCCATCAAACAAGAATCCATGGAGAACGATGAAAGTGACTTGATTGGACGCAATCTCAAATCTGACCAAGAAGCATATGATTTATATAACACTTATGGTCTAAGAGTGGGGTTCAGCATTCGTAGGGATTCATAAGAAAGGGACTAAATCTGATCAAAGTCGCATAACAACAATGGGATATTATTGTTCAAACCAAGGCACCAAGAGAAACGCAACTAAGAAAAGTGAAGAACATATTGACAGAAAGTCATATAACAAAAGAGTAACTTGATTTGGTTGCAAAGCAATGGTTCAATCTTCAATAGATAAAAATGGTGGACTATTACAAGGCATGATAACTCCATAACCATCTATTTTGTGATCTCAACAAACATTATCTTTTAAAATCTCAATGAACAGTCATAGAAGAACTGGTGGAACTGTTGAAATGTATGCAATCATGTAGAATCCAAGTGTACGATACTATGAGAATGTTGAAGAAAGAGGTAGGCAGTTCACCAACCCTTGGGTTCATTAACAAGGATGCATATAATGTGATTGCTGCTAATAAAAGGAAGAATTTAGGTGGCACTAACTGTAAGACTTTAATAGGAAAGTTGAATCAAAGGAAAATTTAAGACCAAAAGTTTTACTTTGCTTTTGAATTTGATGAGGGGGTGAGTTTCAGAATCATTTTTTGGAGAGATAACATGATTTGTGCACTGTTTGTTGGCATTAATCATCATAACAAGAATATAATGCTTGGGTGTGGGTTTATTTTGAATGAAAGAATAGAATCCTTCATATTATTTTTTCGGACTTTATTGGCATCAATGAGTGAAAAGCATCTAATGACTATAATGGCATACCAAACACCTCAAATTGCATTTGCTATCAGAATAGTCTTCCTACAAGCAAAGCGTAGATTGTATATATGACATATTATTGAAAATTTCAGAATTCATAATAGAATGTCGGGAAACCAACATCGATTTGAAGATAAATTCAACAAAGAATCTCATGCATTGTGATACTAAAGCATAATTTTATCACCATTGGACCAGGTTAGTTTCCTTTACTATTTAACTTTTGTTTTCATAATATAAAAAAGATGCACTGTAATAAAGTAAAGATTCACTTCAAACAGGGAAAAGATTCTTCAATTTATAGATAGATAATCTTAGGGAAGATTCATACAAAATATCGAAGTTTCACCGCAATAGGTAAAAGATCCACTGAAAACATTTTTTTCCTTAGATTTTTCTAGGTTGATTACAGAATACAATTGTGCTAGCAATGATTGGTTAAGAAAGCATTACAAGAGTAGGGAACATTGGTGTCTTACATTTAGTTAAGATTACTTTTCTGTGGGAATTTTATCTTCACAAAGGGTTGAATCAACCAACCGTTCAATCTCTTGGAGATTTCGTGCAACCATTGACTTGCACGAATTTTATGAGAGCTTCCTTAATGTTGTTGCTGAATGAGGAGTAAGGAGAATGGAAACAACTATGACTCTTTGGATGGAAGACTGAAAACATGTTGCAAATGTAAGTATATTGAATCATACAACGGATGTGTATATTGCTAAACTTGATCATATTTTTCAAGAAGAGTACACAAAAGGGCAACTTATGCCTAGGAAAAAGTTCAAGGGACCAATTCATGCATGGTATATTAAGTGTGGCGTGACAAAGTTGATGAGTTTTGCCACACTGTCAACATTGAATGGTCAACTCAAGAAGCTTTTTGTACATGCAAAAAATTTAAAGAGATGAAAATTTTATGGTTTCATATCCTAAGGATGTTCAATATGTTTTGTGTTAAAAAATATTCCCGAGAAGTACATATTAGATAGATAGAAGAAAAATATCAAGGGCTATGAAGATGTCAATAACGCAAGATCTTTTGAAAAGTATGCTGGCACTTCTTCATCTGTTTAGGGATCACAAATGCTACGAAAATTCAATACACTCATCGCCACTTTAGCTACAAATGCAAGAACAAGAGTTTTATGTGAAGAGTTATCTCAAAAGGTAAAAGAAGCTATTGAGATGGGCATAGGCCTTATGAACCGTTCTGGATCAGAAGATAAAAATGTAAACTCAAGCAAAATAGTCCAAAATCCCACTTAATGAAGAGAGAAAGGATAAAGGGATTAAGTGAAGGTAAGAAAGAAGAAAATTGCATGATAAGCAACAATAGTTTGAGCCCAGAGTACATCAGCCCCATCATATCTGTAACCCATATATTACTATACTAAAATTGTTATAATTTAATTTAAGAACTAAAGGGGAAGTTTCATTTTCACAAATTAAAGGAATAACTTCGTGGTTTTTGAAGGCAACAAGTGATGCAAGGTATCTAGAAGATTCTAGCATGTTTAATACTAACGTTGGAGTGGCAATTACTGAGGTAAGAAACTACAAAATCACTCTGTATTTTTAAAAATATAGAGTGAAATTTTTTTTACAGTTAAAGGGCAGAATATTGGTTGATGCACAAGGCCTATATCATGACAACTGTCGGAGATGGTGCACCTAAAAGAATTTGGTGAAACTATGAATGTCATGATTGATAGCAGGAGGACACCATTGTTTCTTTGAGCACAATTTATTATTTTGTTATTAAAAATATACATGAATGATGCTCATTGAATTTGTGGATATTAGAATTGTTTGCTGATTTAAAATTGTAAATGTGCAAGATACTATTGATTCTTAATTTTGTGATGGTGGATTCTTGGTAAATTTACATCTTAATTTGCTCCAATGAATATTTTATGCTATGAAGTGAGCCTTTTTGTAATTGCAGTGAACCTTTTGTGCATTACTTTAGGAATCATAAATCCATAAATTGCAATGAACAATTTGTCGTTTGCAGTGAAACTTTACTCACTTGTAATATACCTTTACTCACTTGTAATTTTAGCATCAAAATATCAGTGGCTATTCAAATAACTACTTACGTGGACTTAAAGCTTCTAACCATGTCTTTGCACAACCTCTAAGCACAGGAGCTAGCTACTTTACGCATAACTGTTTTAATGAAAAAGTATAACCTATTCACAACTATTTTAACAAAAAAATAGTGCATAGCCATCAAGCCTTATCTTTCAACCTTTGACTTTGCCTTATAACGTGAGAACCTTCTTTCAGCTTCTGCAGCTGAGAACCATCAGTCTTCGCTTTCTTGATGCTATTATCATAAGCTTTAATGTTATCAACAATCAAAGAAGCAATTATATTTTCTAAACTAGTGATAATGTTGTAGCAATATTTTGTCCTTAGCTTCTTCAACAAGGGTGCCTGTTGGGAGTAAAAAAATACACAAAAAACTTGTCAAAGTTTTGATGATATAATTCACTTGAATATTTCATGAAAATAAAATTTAACTAACATTGAACTTCTTAAACCTAGTATACCATTTCTCAATATACCATTTCTCAACATCTCCCATGTAAATATCCAAGTATTATATTGCATACACCCCTGAGTCAGGATAAGCTTCTTTTGAAATCCAAGGTGGTTTTAGTTGCTCCAATGCAAACTCTGCACAAAAATAGCTTTACTCTTGCTGACTTGGGGATTTTATCAAGAAAATACTTCGAAAAGCACCGAACCTTTGAAAACATAGTATATATTTTTAGTGCATAACATTAAATGTGGCAAACACACGTTTTGTCAATTTTATTCTCACAATTTTAGCCACATCAAACTCTAAGAAACTTTAGACTTTGATTGTAATCTAAATATTAGAGGATTGGCATAAAGGAGGAAAAGGTAAGATAAAAAATTACCAAGAGGCTAATGTGGATAAAATTGGCATCATTTTCCACATTATTATGACAAACATAATGGATGATCTCCACTTTCTTTAGCAAGAAATTGAAGTACACAACAAAGTAATATCTGTGAAACATTGAAAACAATATCTGCAAATCAACACAGTTATAAGCATATTTACGCTATTAAATGGAGGATAAAACTCTCACATTAAACATGAAGTAGGGGAACTGTTTTCCACATCTCCTCAACTATTGTTTTAATTCCTTTTTTCTGTGGAAACATTGCCATTCAGAGACATACCATGTGTTTCACTTGCACTACAACCAAAAAGAAACCATCACATTAGTGAAGGAGGTGTAATCAATAAGCTTATTCCAGTAACTATACTCATCAACCTCAAATGCGTTCATGATCTCTCATTATTTGTATTCTTATACTCTATTAATCTTCCATAGAAATATGACAATTGATGAGAAGACATTGGTTAAATGGATTTACAAACCCATTTCGGTTGCCAGTGCACATCTGGTGCCATATTTCGAGTATGCACTCAATGTTTGCTCAAATCCTGTATAGAGAAACCCTGTGGACGTCTATGATTAGCAACTCTAAGAAATATTACCTGGTATCTCCTACCAAAATCTAGAACCAGTATCCTATTCTATGCTACTCATACTCTACCATAGGCATTGCCAAGTTCAGGAAACTAAGTTTTCATAGCTACTTGGAATCCACAAATACAAAGATCAAATGATCATCTTCGAGCTCAATGTCCACCACTCCAACCTAGAAAGAAGTCCTACAGAACAAAGAACTCTTATATGCTTATTTAGCTGGCAACAATCTAAGTATTGATCCTAGTATACTAAGTAGTGGGTTATCATTTCACTCATTTGGATCACTGGAAGTATCTATAAAGAGAGATGTAGGTTACCAACTTTAGAGGCAAAAAAATCCTCAATATGTACAATAACTGATCGATATGAAGACAGAATGGTATTGGTGTACAATCTTACCAACTTTGAGTTCGAAAATCGAGCCAGCAGGTCATTTGAATTTCATGGGCCTAAACATTCTTGAACCTTTTATTCTAATGCACAGAGAATTCAACATCCTTATCTAATAGTTCGATCTACATCGTCAGAAATCAAAAAAAAGGTCAGATAAAGAAGAAGATGTAATTTAAGCATTTAAGGTAAATATTGTAAAAAGAAAAAACTACTTACATATGCATTACAAGTAAAAAAGAATCTTGACGATCATGATTGAGGATCCTTCAGCTTCTCTAAATGATTTAACCAGTAAATGAACAGATCAACAACACTAGGATGCAATTGACTCCATAACCAAGAGTCCTAATTATCAATCTAGTGATGTTGAAATTTACATATGCAAATAATAGCTCACCACCAAAAAAAACCATTTAAAAACAACAAAAATTAAAAACATATAACAATAAACAAATATAAAATCATAAAAATAAAATAAAGCTTATAACATCACCTGTCATAATGAACTTTATCCAACGGAAGAAAAGGCCAATCAGAGACTTGCTTTTCTATAGTATTCAAGGACCTCAAGACATGGATGTGTCTTATAAAAAGGAGATCTAAAATCAGTGACTGACATCTTCTTCCTTGCTCGTAAGCCATGTACATCTGCATGCAAATCTCCATCTGGGCTGTCTGAGTCCAAATGAGGACTCCTTTATATATGAGTGCTAGGTCCAGATTGACTATCAGATTCAATACCATTTTCCCATGCATCCCTATTTCAACCTTGTTTAGGATTGTTAGTTTGTCTTAATTGAGAAAGTCTACAACCAAACCCTAAGTCAATCCCTATTGGTGTGAAGTTACCTATACAAGTAGTGCAATCAGCCCTTTTATAAGTCTTCACCAATTCCACATAAGCATCACAAAATGATGGATCACTTACAAATAAGGCATCATCATGACTAAAGGGAGTTGCATGATAACTACCATCAACATCTCCGAGTTGTGTTTGAGGTGGACCAACCGTGTCATTGAAAGTTCCCAGCTTCAAGCAATTACTCAATACCTCCACCAACATACCTTGAACTTTATCCATTTGGGTGCTTATTGGAGACATCTGTTGTGCCTTACCCATAGCATCCACAACTTCAATTACAGAGTGTGCAAAGTTCTTCAACAATCTTGAAATATTTTGAGGGCATGCCTACATCATAATTAGTTCAAAGGATACACTGCAGAAAACAAAATGTACACTACAAGGAAGAAAGAATACACTAAAGGCAAGAAAAGATGTACTGCATCAAATAAAAAGGTACACTGTAGGTAAAGAAAAGATACACTACAAGTGAGGAAAGATACATTATAGGAAACAAAAGACACACTGCAGGAACAATACATACACATAACACTTTTAAGTCATATTTTGTGTTAAGGTCTTACTTTGGGAGATTCCACTGAAGCAAGACTCAACTACATTTTTCTTTGGCATCTGCACTACGTTGTTTGTCCAACACATCCGCTCTACACTCTTGGAGATCAAAATCTATATATGGATGTGAACAAGGACATCTGAGTTACCCTCTACTCAGCAAATCATTAATTGATAGTCAATAGAATCATGTAGTCATTTACACAACACCATCACTAGGTTCCCCCCACTGTGCCCTTAGGGTGTGGATTTGGCTTTAACAGGGTTTAGGAAACATTGAAATTAGGCAATCTTACCCACTCTTATGCATGCCTTTCAGGCAGAGAGACCTATACAATTCTGTTATCATCTATGATGAATATGAACAACTTGGACATGTGTAATAGAAGCGCACTGATATACCATCTAATATGGACAAGTTTGAGAGTAATACTACCTTAACAAATTTGGATGAACAATATCAGCCCATCAGGGTATTCCACAACTTACATAAAACAAATTTAGCATACTAGCTTAACCTATTATGATGTCTTTTGCGTTCATCAACATAATGAATGACTTATCCACTCTAATAGTCAATTGCTAGTTATAACGACCAATGATCTAATGTTATTTAGAACATTTAACATACAATTTTAGGTTAGCATATATATACATACATATATATATATAT
>NCQV01084001.1:605-12587 GCA_002740545.1 Lophocereus schottii
TAAAGTGTGGTGGTCGAGTTATGGATTGACCTTCAAGCATGCCTTGTGGGGTACCCATCTTCAAGGATCTCTCAAAGGTGTTAGCCTTTCAAAAGAGAACCAGCTCTGATACCACTTGTTGATTTAGAGAGTACACAACCACAAGGGGGGTGAATTGTGGTGTCCGATTTTCGCAATATGCTGGCAAACAGTCTTGAGACCCTGTTTGCACAAACTGTTCCTGAGTTGTGCAGAAGCGAAAATTCAACAAAATTAAGTGCGGAAGTAATGAACACAGGATTTTTACGTGGAAACACCTCTAGCGCAACTGAGGTGGAAAAACCACGACCTACCTCCTATAAGATTTACACACTTCACTAAACGAGCTAAACACGTTACAATAGTAACACACCTTGTCACAGCTTGTAACACACGTAACCTGTCTTCCCTAAGATAAGTTACCCCACGTCCAAAATCCCCTTGATTTGGACACACACTCTACTCATTCTTGTGAAAGAAGAATATAAAGAAAAACACGCTATTACAATGCTTCTCAACTAAGCTAATATAGGGTATAATGAAGTCCTAGTATGCCAATTTTAAAAGCTGAATTAATTCACTCACTAGGCACGATTTTCTTTTCAAACTTTTAAGCTCATGAACACTAAATTTTTCTTCTTTGAAAACCGATACTTCTAAGGTTGTAAGAAGCCGCCTTTTATAGTGCTTGGAAAACAATTCATCAAATTTTTGTAAACTAAAAAATCTGAAGAATATAGAATCCTTTAACCACAAGGGATGGAAAAACTATTTCTAAAATTTTTGGAAACTAAAATCCTAGAGAAAATAGAATCCTTTAGCTACAAGGGTAAGGTGATATGAGCTGAAAACACTTCCCTGAACTGCATGCATAAGGCGGCGCTCTTCAGCAGCTAGCTTATGTTTTTCTCAACTACCTTATCCACTTACCAAAAATTGGATATTCTTTTTATTCAAAAAGATTTTACAAATCCCTTAAGATTTTTGATAACCGTTTTTAGTGTAAGGAATAAGATACTCTATCGAAAAATCTTTCTTGCAAATCTTTGAAGAAGATGCTCAAAATCCAAAAGATAAAAATTGTGCAAAACAGTGGTTCGCAGCTTATTCTGGAAACACCCTGATCACCCTGTTTCCAGGATTGTTCTGAAGGGTGATCCGAAATATTTACCAAAAGAAAACAAAACCGTTTCAAGTAAGTGGTAAGTTAAGACTTTCTTATTGGCATATTAACAAGAGTCTAAAAATATAAAACCAAATCAAATCAAGACATCTTGTTGTAACCACTAGTCATCTTGTAGAAAGACGAATCTACTGCAACCACTTTATAGAACCTGTTCCTCACGGCTGCACTTATATCCTATGCTTCAAACACTTCACAGGACATGTTTCAAACACCTTATAAGGCCTGTTGCTCATGGTTGTTCTTACATCGCTGACTTGAGTACTTGTTCTTCATAAACCATTAGTCAAGTAGTTTTAAAATATTAAAAAATAGCAGTAAGACCCTGTTGGTAAAGCCTGTTTGGAACAACAACAACTACTACAACACTTGGATTTGTTATCATCAAAACCTTATACATTCTAACAATTTGAAATTAAATGATTAGAAAGCCTTAACTCTAGGCTCATCTTTTCCCCCTAAAGCATGATTTGCTCCTCGGGCGTGGAGTGAGTAGACGTACTCGAAGGTTGGTATAGAGAAAGCTAGAAGCAGTTAAACTATTTCCTTTGAAAACCTAAGGGCCTTGAAAGTTAAAGTCTTCCGATTAGTGAGTTAGGGTCGTGCCTTCGCATTAGAAACCTTTCTATTTGTCTGGTTGGGTCTTGTTATTGTAATCAAAGACTCGCATTATAAGCTTAAACTTGACCATTTACACTAAGGTCCTTAACACCTCACTTGATTAGTAAGAAAGACCCTATTAGGTGTCACCCTTCTATTGGCTTTAACTCTAATCAGGTTCTGATGTTCTGGACTGATGTATTTGACAAATGCATGTTGTGTTTTCATTGATACTCGCTGTAATTATAAGAGCGAGAGTCATATATAAGCTCCTCTCATCGTGTTTGTACACAAAACATGCCATATTGAATCAGAAATTGAGCTTGCTTCTAGTTGCTCTCGAAACCCCTAGTGGCTGTATCTTGAGTTGGCAACCCAAGTGGTGATACACCAGGTCATTTTAGCGCTTCTTGGTGGTGTTGTGGCTATATCTAACCCTAATACACCTAGAAAGTGCAAGGGAGAAAGGACCTAGCAGACTTTGAAATTGTTACACCACATGCATAACCTAGTTACCTCCTACGATGACAATCTATGCCTTCCCAACAATTTCTTAGGCACAAGCACCAAGTGTTGAAGCAAAGATGCCCATTATAGAAAGTAGAACCTTCCCATCAGTAATAGGAGTTGCTCAGACGTCCACAGTTACCTTTTTGCGAAAATTGTGACAACCCTAAATGTAGAACCGTAAGACCAATAACGCCGTTGTTCTTACCTATATTAGTTAATTGTTGGCCAACTCCAAATAGTTGGGAAAACCTTGAGTGAAGATTTTAAATGAGGGGTGCATTCACGTATACCTGCCTAGAAGTCTTTTCGTGAGACACTACTGTGAGTCTATGTGTTTTGAAGCATGAGCATAACATTATGCAAAGTATATAGGTCATGGGAGCCTGTATAATTGCTTAAGATCATTATGCACAGTTATTCAAGTGTCCTGTGAATGAGTGGCCCAATAAATGCATATCTTACTATTTGCTTGACTTGAATTTGATTAACCATGGGACTGTAATAGTTAGAGCAATTTGATTTATGTCGTTAGTTTTATGACATGACTCTTGGATCATCATTTACAGCCCTTGAATACGTGTTATAGTTTGATTAGTTGAACCTGATGTATGTGATGCGTGATTAGATAACAATAAAAGTACATTCACATGAATCACGTCCATAGATATATGCATCTCATGTGTAAGAAAGTAGCATGGTAGAGCATTCAGGCTCATGTCATCATATATATGAACACTCACGTCTACTGTGTGTGGTCATTAATGCACTATAGGAATTCGCTCATGGCTAGTTATGTGTTTTATGAATAAGTTGTTGCACTTCTGGGTGTTTGCTTGACTTAAGTTGATTTAGTACATGACTTGGTCATTTAGATAATACAAGTTCTGTAATTCATAGCATGATATGACAACCGATTCATTATTCCATTCCGTGACTTCTATAATTGCATGTTATAGCTAAATAATTGCATGCGCCCGTATTTGACGTACGATGAGACGACCCTAGAAATATGCATTCATATGTCCTTGCCCCTATTTGATTGATCAGTGTAGCATAGTAGAAGAATGTAGGCCCATAAGCCATAGGCCTAGGACTCGTCTAGGAGTATAACCATTCATTCATACGAATCTATGACTTAAGAGACAGTCAGCTCCAAGTAGTGACCTTAGGAAAAGCCTCCCCACCATCAAAGTCATGAACTTGCATTTTTGTATTAGCACCTTTTCTCCAAGTTGTTCTTATCGACATGATTATGCTAGTTCGTACTATTCGTGATTCTTGATCTTCAATGCTTTGATGTTAACCCTACATGATGTCATTGTGATCTTGAGTGCTACTTCAAGTTCTTTCATTGCCAATATAGCATAATTGGTATCTCTGATACCTTATTGTAATGTGGTAACCTTCTACTGAATGATTTAACCTTAGATTGGGCTAATAACTTCAAGCTTTTGGATGAACCTGATTAAGTTAACTCCTTCATATGACTTTAGCATGCCTTGTCTAAATTGCCATGAATGAAATGTGTAAAAGTTATTCGTAATTGATATAAAAATATATAAATGTCGACCACATATGCTTCCATTTTGTAATTGGTTATTGTATGCGTATTAGACGTTTTCATGTTGCTTGGGAATCCTAGAGTTGAGAATACTAAATTACTGATACTATGCAATGCGATGTGATGCTGTTACGCTTAAATGATACTATGCGGCGCTATGTGATGGTCTTATTGTTCCATTGTGTTATAGAAATCTCTGAGTTAACCATTGTGATCCCAAATGTGACTTGAATTCATGTTTTAGAATGAGACTACTAGTATATTGTCTCAGTTGTCACACCTCTAGATGCCCACCCATAGGTGCATATGCATGGAGTTGTCATCTCCTATGCGAATTGAATCTAGACATTCGAAGGTGTATGTTTATTTTTTTTAAAACAAGCCTAGCATGGTTTTCCATGCCAACTCAGTTGCCCCTATTCAATGCGATTTGCCCTCGGTGCATAAATGGAGTGAGTAGATGCTTGAAGAGGATTGGCGAGGAGGAGACTGAATGCTATAAGGCATTTTCTTTCGATTGAAAAGAAGTAGTGTCCGCAAAATGAAATCTTTTGGAAACCTACCGTGCAGATCGTAGTTGTGTGCATACATTCTAGGAAAGACCGAACTTAGGTTTAGAATTTCGAGGACGAAATTCTTTTAAGGGGGGAAGAGTGTAAGACTCACCTTCTTTCTTTTAAGTTAACCTGACTGTCTTGCTTTTTACATTGTAAAATTGTATTTTTATTAACTATACGAGTTAAACCATTACTGATACTGTTATGTGAATGATAATTTTATTAAAAAAGAATGTTTTTGTTACTATTAATATTATTGTTATTTTTAGTTTTGAAAATCTTTCAATGATTTTTAGTATTCGTTAAGATAGATTATTAACGAGTACTAAATCGATTAGGAACCTGAATACGATTAGGTTGCCAACCTTAGAATTAGTTTCGAGATTTAATAAGTCAAATCTTGACGTATTTGGGAACGAATAATCGATGAATGGTCAGGTTATCGATTATTGAATTTAGAGTTTGGAACACAAACTAAGCTAGTGGCATCAATTCCTAAGTAGCCTGGAACAAAAATATAAAAAAAGGGGATAAGGGAGGGGTATTTTTGTCAAATCGTGTAGGCCTTCTCCCTTCTCCCTGGGAACATGACCCCGACCCCCCTTCCCGGTTCATCTCTCTCTCTTCCTCTTCCTCCTCTGTGATCCACCATGCACATGGCCAAGGGAGCCGAAAACCCCCGATTTTCGACCCAACCCAACTCGAAATGCTCCATAATTCACCTCCCTAGCCTCAGTCGAGCCCTATGCTATCTGGCAGAAAGTCGAAGGATTTAGGCCATACTTCAGTTGAATTGGACTGCGATTTGACTCCCAGATGTGAGCCCAAGCTTGGTTGAGCAACCTAGCTTTTAGTTACTTCGATTCCTCTACAAACTATGAGTAAATTTGTAGCCCCAAGCACCCACCACGAGTTCAAGTTTGTGAGTGAGCTTTTAGGCGAATTTAGGATTCAAAATGCGTGGTTTAGGTGTGGTATGGGCCTTCAATTTGAGCCTTTAGCTTGGAGTCTAGATGGGTGTTTCTTGCCTCCTAGGTAATAGTAGTTTCGAAATTGTTTTAACCTTGAAGTTGCGTTACATGTGAGTTTAGGATTACTCAGATCGATTCGGGCTATGCATGTTCTGTTTCAGTTGAATTTTTAGTTTAAATTGATGCGTATTAAGTTTAGTTAATTTGTACCTGAAATTGACTTCGAAATAACCTAACAATGCCTTGAATCAATGTATGTTAGTTTAGTTAACTAACGCTTGAAAACAGCTTCAAATTGAAATGTGAATGTTTAAAATCAATACATGTACACTTAGTTAATTCATGTTCATTTAATAGCTTTGAAATGAAATATGAATGTTTAGAATCGATACATGCACACTTAGTTAATTCATGTTCATTTAATAGTTTGGAAATGAAATATGAATGTTTAGAATGTATACTTGTACACTTAATTAATTCATGTTGGTTTAATAGCTTCGAAACGAAATATGAATGCTTAGAATCGACACATGCACACTTAGTTAATTCATGCTCGATTAATAACTTCGAAATGAAATGAGAATGCTTAGAATCAATACTTCTGTGATTAGTTAGTTTATACGTGAACCGTGACTGTGAAAAAATAAATGAACACCTCAAATCGATGTCTGCCTATTTAGTTAAATCACGCTCGTAGCCTTGGAAATAATTTATGAATGTTGAAACGAGCATGTTTACCCCTTGATTGTAATACATGCATGTAATCGAGTTTGATGCCTTGCAAGTTTAGTTCATTGCTAAGTGTTCGTTCAAGTTAATGTGATATGGGCATATATATATATCTACACACACACACACACACACATATATATGTGTGTGTGTGTGTGTGTGTGTGTGTGTGATGTCTGTTGGCTATAGTGCACTGCTGAATCATATTAGCTTGCTTGGTAAATTATGCAACGGTAGGTTTACATACTGCTTTTCAGTGTGACCTAGGGGTTCGTATGCCAGATTATGAAATGAAGACCAAGACGGTAGTTGGATAGTTTGAGGTAGAACTATGAGTGTTTCGAGGTTTCCTGTGGTCAATTGCTATGTGAGGAGGGTGCCTAGGTTATGAATTAACCGCAATCATGTAAACTGCGAGCCCATAGGTGGCTTACGTTGAGATTGATTGGTTATGAAGTGTTTGAATGTGTTACGTGCAAACTCCCTTCCTTTTTATGCCATCAAGTTTCTTGTTGTGAGTGAGGGTGAGTTTGAAAAAGGAAGTCAGCCATAACTATTAGCAAATGATGATCTATTTTAACTAGGCAAATACAGTTTTGGGAGTGAACTCGCTTGAACGGGGGAATCCCTAAAGAGTTTAAATAAAAGACAGTTCGTTGTATGAAAAAGGATTTCGCTATGAGAGGCAGCAAAATTATTAGCTGTTATGACCATATGCTTTAAATTGGCTAAGATATTGTGCATAGGGACAATAGATGGGCGTGAACCTGCTTGAATGGGGAAATCCCTAACCTAGGGAGTATCCCAGTTGTGGGAGGCCCTAGAGGCGCTGACGAGGGTTAAGGTCCAAAAAGTTAGTTGCCATCCCGGGAGTAAGAGCCTAGCGTGAGTGATAGTCGCACTAGCGGTTGAGAATAGATCTCAACCAATCTGCACATTATGATGATCTTATGCCCAGAGTAATTTCTTAATAAGTAAGAAAAGCAATCGGTGTTTTCGACTTTTTAGTATTTTAGAAAGAAAGTTTTTAAGGGTCATTATGAGACCATTATGAATGAGATTCTTTTAAGAATATGAGCCCAAAGAGGCTAAGAAAAGGGTTCTCATGAGCCTAAAGAGACTAAGAAAAGTGTTTTCAGAAAAAAAAAACGAAGATTTTTATGCAAAACATATGAATGAGAATCTAAGTGCAGTACGAATGAAGTTCCCAGTACAGCATGGCCATATCCTTGTAATGCATCGGGCATAAGTGTTTGAATGTGCATGTTTAGCTAAAGAAAGCTCCTTGTATAATATCCGCTTCATGCGTTTAAGTATCTCATATGAATGAATTAGATAGATAAAGCATAATACATAATCTATGAAAGAGGGTTCTGTGCTTAGCCTCGTTGCTGGCTTATATGTTTGACTACTAGGGATTTAGTCATTCAGGGGCCTAAAAATGTGTTTGAACGGCTAAAATGAAGTTTGTGGGTAGTGATCTTCCTTAAGAATTTATGAATGCCTAACATAATAGTAAGGTACGAATATGTAGTATGTGACTATTATGATTATTATTGCCTGTAAGGGTTTTGGTTTTAAGTGGTCGGGGAACACTCATTGAGTGTGTGGTTACTCATCACATTACTCCTTCCCCTTTTTCTCCAAGTCTGCATTGTGGCAAGCAGGCAAGTCACCTATGTCAAGATGTAATCCATTCTTGATTGCAAGGTGTCATGTGTGCCCACTTGAAGGGGTTTTATATGCTTTTCCTGGAATTGTAAACGTTTGTAAACAAGTATTCTGTTTCGTGTAGTGTATTCAGTTTAAGAGTTGCTCTATACGGGCATATGTGCCAGCCATCTTATTAGCCTGTTGTCTTTTTAGTTGAAATCAGCTACGTTTTGGGATGTAAACCCCTGCATTGCGGTTGTGTGAACCGTTGAGTTCTGTCTTTCACGTTTCCTGTATTAGTGAACTGTTCTATTTGATGTACTCCGAGCGAGTTGTTCGTTAAGTTATGAACTCCGGCGCATAGCCGTTGAGCTTCTTTTGAAATGCTCTACGCTTCTGTTGATCTGCAAGGGTTTATTGTAAGGCTTTTACCATGGATACAGTCAGTTTTTAGGAAACACTCTATCCGTTTCGCCCCGAAATTTAAATAGAAAGTTAAGAAAATGTAACGCTCCTTGCTTTAGGGCCTGGGGGTGTTACATCTACAACATTTGGGTAACGATGCAAGACCATTTTCTAGCGGTCTTCGACTGCCGAGCATCCATAAAGAACCCAGTTGAATTCCTACAGGGCCTACTACATTATGGACTTTTTTATGTTCCTATTTTGCCTCGGTCCAGGTCATAAAAAAAGAAAAAAAAATCACGGCTAATAAAATCAGATTGTTTATTGCTAAGGACCACTAAGAGCTCTTTACAGCGAAGATTGTTTTTTATTTCTTTGATTAATTTTGCGAAGGGGGAAATGAGGGATAGATCTAGAATCGTTTGTTGAGTCTTGCATTGTGAGTATTATATCTTGTATAAAAAAGTCCAAATACATTCATGGTAAGATGCATTACAAAGATAGCATAACGGCATCATATATAAATATGAAAGAATAACCTTATTCGTCATCCTAGAACCTACTACTACTTCCACCAAAGAAGTAGTTAGCATAATATGACATAGCACCAGAATCAATTGAAGAACGGCTCATGCACACATCAGGATGAGAACTGCCCCTAGGGGCCCAAGAGTGGCCAGGAAGCTCACTATGCATGGTCCTAATGACCAATCGTCACATAAGATTTGGGGAATTGAATGTTACCCTAAAGAAGAGGCAATTGCATATGGATCTTGAGGATCGTAGATCTAAAAGTTCAACTTCCAATGGAGAATCCGGATGAGATCCCCTCTCTTTAGCATGATATGATTCCCGAACATCTTGAGCCAATGAAGGAGGACACCTCTTCAATTGAGGCCTTCGAGGTGATGCCTGTTGAATAGAACCGTAGGACCCTTTTGTAAGAAAGAACAACTCCTATTCAAAAACAAAAGGGAAAAAAAGAAACGAAAAAGGAAACATGTAAATACCTCATTCGTCTGAGGATGATAACGAGTAATGACGTCTGTAAATGCCTTTGTTGTAAAGCAAAAATAGTCAACCATTATACTCAACTGTTCCTAGTTGTACTCAAACAAAGAGATCAATAAACTAAATACAAGAAACCATCCAAGGAAATAAGAGAGGCTACCCCCGTAAAAGTGAGAGGAAAAGAAAGTTTGGGCTCTCAAATTTCGGCACAAACGAGAGCTCTACATTGCTCTAGCTGCCCTCCCAACGCCACATAGATATTCAAATTTTGCATGGAATAGTGACACCATACGTTAAAGGGAGAAAGCAACACAAGGACTTCGTGTAAATGTAAAAAAAAAAAAAAAACCGAAAACCATGGGATGAAAGATTACCAAATGGGTTATGATCCACTGAAGATATGTCCTCTAGGCATCATCATGGTCGATAAAGTCAACATTATGACAGCCTACGTTCATCTCCACCATATCCACCACATACAATACTTTAGCATAAAAGATAGAGTGTGGAGGATAGATGGGAACAAAAGAGGGCCATTGGTTGAGGCTTTGGGGTCATATCAGCGCCCTAGGGTGGAAGTTAGCTTATAAAACGCTAATGTCATAGAAAAATGTGGAGAACGACAATCAAAATAAGCCATCATATTGTGGTAAGGATATTTACAGCGCTTCTAAGGCACTGTAAGCTTTCGAATCAAAACTTTCATTGAGTCTTGTTATCTTTAGTCCATAAACACATCGCTAAAAAATGATTAGGTTGCTAGGATCCAGGTGATAGACACGGGAAGTATTTATAAAACCAACGTTGTAAAGAAACAACAAAAATAATGATAGGAATTCCCAATATGAAAAGTAGAGTAAAAAGTTATAGTTGTTACCTCAATCATGATCACCCTCCAGAAATCACTGAGGGGTAAACTAGAATTCTTCTTCCCATGGCTAACATTAGTCTTACGAATCTTGGTCTGCATCCCTCGAATGAGAGTAGCATATGCAGCCACTCCTTAGTTCAAGTGTCGTACTCTATCTAAGTCAACTAGGTTAACCAAAGAGTGAAATAACAATGGTTATCCAATTCAGCAAAATGGCGGTGCTGAGGAGCAGAGCTAAAATAATATGGGAATGTTGATCAGGTGTATGGATGGCCTAACTAGCATTATCATGCATCAGTGAAAAGAGAATAATATAGGGAAATTGTCAGTGGGAGGTATATTTCCCATTACTGGGCTACAAAGCTCAAAAAGACATGCCCTGATCATGATCAAAATCTTCATGGTACATGAAGGGAAGACCAAAAGACCTAAGAATTATTAATACAGTAAAATCAAAAGGCGTAGTAGTCATCTCCCCAAAAGTGCAAATGAATGGTATTATTGGTATCCCAAAATCATTTAGCAATCCCACGAAATGACACAATGATAAGCCAGTTAGGATATCCCACCTAGGGCTCCATAGAAAGCTCCAAAGCCCACGTTCACAATCCAAACTTAGATCTCTCTACATCTAAGGTTGGTTATAAATTTCTTGGGGGAACCTCTATCCCTATTGAGGTCATCTTGAGAAGAAGAGGAGCAATTAAACAAAAGAACTCAACAAACAAGAGGAAAGGAGAACATAAGAGAAGAAGAGGAACATTTACCTTCTTTATAGTAGCTTGACTTGAGGTATAGCATTCAATCTCCACAAGAAGATTAGTGTCATCCCAAGCCTTAACAAGTCTCCATTCTCTTTTAATGAAGTAATCAAATGCAATCATCTCTTGACAAGATCGGCAAGAACGATGAGCTCTTCTTAAACTCATGCATAGAAGAACTTACAAGTAATGAAAATAAGGGAAATAGAAGTGAAATGGGAAAGGTAAATGATTTAGGTGTCGCTTGAACACTTTACAAGAGAGGCTATTTACATGCAAATGAGGAAGGACCCAATGGGGTTCCCCATGCCTGACATGATCATATTCTCTCCATAAACTCCCAAACACAATAGAAAAAAGAAGAAAAACAAGCAAAGACAAGCCATAGGGACCTAGGTGGGATCTTTATGTGCATAGGAATCCATAAGCATCAAAAGAACATGAGCATGGAGACATAAAGAAGGAAGCAAAACAAGAAAAGTGGTCAAGGAACCCAGCCAGGTTTACCACCATCACATGCTTGTGCTTCTCTTGAAAATTACAAAAGAGGAAAAAGCCAAAGTCAAATGGATCCGAGGAGTATTCTACATAAATGACTATGCAAGGCAAAAAATGCAACTTTAAAAGGAAATAATAACATATATGTGAAAGTATTTCAAAATATTCAGGGAAGAAGCCAATCAATAATCCACATCGATGAGAATCTGAAGTGTGCATATAAAAAAAATATAATGCTAAAACTGATGTTACCAACATTTCATCAATAAAAATGGCTTGACGGCCAAAAAAGATCTGCAACTCCTGTAATACGAAGAAAATAAGCAAAAATCACAACTTTGCCAGACTAGCAAGAAGGTCTGCTACTCCAGCAATACAGGAAGATAAGTTCACGTTACTAGCAAAACGTCCGTTGCTCCAGTGATACATGAAAAAAAGTTCATCTAACCAGTAAGAAGGTACTCCAGCGACAAGGAAGTTCGCTAATTCATGAAGTCAAAGCTAAAAGGAACAGGCACTATCATGGAAAAAAGGAGATAGGTGGCAAGTTTTAAGACCATCATCGGCCAGCCTTAAATCCTACATCATCACAGCCAAACAGGACTACAAGTGAACACCATTACTTTGACCTTTGCATTAACTATAGACACCTAA
>NCQV01084001.1:12619-27220 GCA_002740545.1 Lophocereus schottii
AAAATTAACAGCACAATTTGAATATTTAAGGGCTCAGCAGTTTGGTAGTCAAAATATAAATAAATAGGAATAGTAAAACAGGCTAAAACTTGGGAGACCAGGCCAAAGCGCATAGAGAACTAGCCTAATGGGCTAATCCCTACAAGAACTCGATTGGGTTCTCTAGAGATAGAGCCTACCCGCATTCTCTTCTTGTAGCTAGAACCTACTCCTACTAGGCTGAATCAGACAAAATTTAATCCAAATTAGAATTTTAGGCCTAACTAAATCATTTACTTATAATTAATCAGAGTTCCAGACTACTAAGGTAGTCTAAAGTTTAACTGGAATAGGATTAGGTTTTCTTCTCCCAGTCTAATTTAGATAGCCTCCTTAATAGCTATAAAAAGGAAGGCTAGGCCCTAGGATAATGGTATATCAAAAACCATTGACCATGGCATTGAGCTAGGAAATCAAGGCATTGTGACTTCTCTTCTAACAGAGAGAGAGATAGTATTAGAAGAGAGTAATTACATCCATTCTATAAATTTCCTTCTATTGGGTTCTTAAAGGATTCAATTAGGGTTCTCCTAGGGGCTTACTTTATAACTTTCTCCCCCTTTTCTCTTTACTACTTTTCATAAAATTTAGTTGACTATAGTTTGCCAAAGATGTAATCTTTAAGATGATTTCATCCCTGCCCATTATAATATTGTGATCAATTTTTCCTTTTTGCTTGTTTTGAATCACATTGTGCTTTGACTATGTGAATAATTCCAATGCTTTGCATGAATGGTGTTACTATGATTAAAATTTAATTTCCCATATTGATTAATAGAAACTATGCAGTGATGGGATGAATTACATCCTATCATCATACCGTCGCCCCCGAATTACGAACTTTGATTCAACACCAAGCAATCAGAATGGTACAATTACTAGGGATTACTTGGGGGCCCTTCCAAAACCCTTTTGAAGTAGCTTCACTTCGCTGCTTTAGTGTAGCTATCAATATGATCTACTTTCAAAGGTGCTATGGTTTGTAAGTTTTCCTAAAAACTCACTGGTGACACTATTTACCTGAGGACTAATATTTTTTTACTATTTTATTTGGTGTCTGTTCAAGCACTACTGGACTAAAAAGTAGATTTGGACCGAGGTAGTAGAATTTGCCTAGACCATAATCAGGGTATCTAATCTGACCCGGGAACATGCTCTTGTTCCCATATTAGATTTGCAACTAGGTTATTGTTCAGGTTAAGGAAATTGCCAGGGCCTAACACTGAATGAGATGGACTTAGTCATGCACAGGGAACCTAGTCGGGTTCTCTTGTCAGAACTAATGCCCATACTCCTGTAAAACTTGACAAGGTCGTAAGCACACGGTAGCATTGTTGCAAATTAAGGTCATCTCCCACAAGGACTAAGTTGATCTATTGTGTTTTATCCCTTAGATAGGCTAAGGGAATCAAAATTTGAGATTGAAATTAAACTAAGCTACTATCTAGTTTAATGGATAAATAATTAAGGAATTAAGTGAACTAGGCAGTTACCCGGTTGAAGAATAGATCAATCAGGTAATTTTAGGACCAATAATTGAGGTATTCATAATCCTCTTTCAAGATGAAGCAAAATACCCAAATCAAATCGATCATCTCTTCTCATGGATTCTCGATTAGTTTAGCTTCGTTAGGAACATGATTACCATTGTCGATCTCTTGATTGGTAGTTCTCTCCCAATGTATCACATAATCAAGTCAAATATAGTGATTCCTCATATTCACCTTTGACTACTTCACCCAATATCTAATGCAAATGAGAAGGCGATCAAACTTCTGATAAGCAATTCAAACTGCAAACTTGATGAAATAAATCCAATAAGTCAAAAGTGCACCAAACAATCAATTCAAAAGCACAAACAAATGCAAGTTTACTATGAATCCCAAGATTTAAAACCACAACTTAATATGAATTACACAATCTGATCTATCAATCTAGGAAGCAATAAATCTAATAGATAGAAGAGAAGAGAAGGGGAAGAATTGCTTAGCCCGAATGCATGCTTGAACCCGTTGATTACAAACCCAATCCCGTTTCCTCACGAATCTTTCTCTTCTACTTGCTCTTCTGTCTGTAATCTAATCTAAATTCTAATATGGTTAATGGGTTCTAAAGAAGAGTGAAATGGACTATATAAATGGAGCAAGGCTAAAAACAGGGCTTTCATTACGAATATGCTGCAACCAAAACATAAAAACGACTTGGAAGTCGAATAACCATAAGAAAACAAGATGCCCAGGGGAATGGTGACCACCATGGACATACCATGGTGGACTCCACCTTAGCCGTTCATACTTGCTTCTTTTGCTGTTTCTTCCTGGAACATCTTGGTCCGTGGTGCTGTCTATCGTTTATCAATCTTGGGTGTCTTTAGGCCTCTTTTGCTATCTTATCTAATCTATAAGACCTCAACATTATCGTGCTCCTCACATAAATTGGCTCACAAAGTCAAAATCCACAAATACTTTAAAAACAAGCGAAACTAAGCGTAATAGTAGAAATAGGGGCATAAATCATACAATTAAGCATATCAATCCTTTAAAATGACTCCCAAATATTTGGTAAAATCGTATGCAAATATGACATTCATCACTCCCCCATGCATAAGCCTTTACTCATTCTTAAGCAAACAATGGAGAAAACAAACAAGGGGAGATGCATCTAGGATACAAAAATATAGCAACCTTTGTAAAGTAAGCAACTCATAGCATATCACAAGCAAGACGAGAACCCCAAATAGTGTGTAATACTTATCAAAATTTGGAGGAAGATAATATTTTTAAAAAATTAGGTGGCTACAAGCTTGATATCAAACTTGATCACGACCAAAAGAACCACAAAGCACATCCTGCAAGCACAGGAAATGACTAGGGCCAAACGGAATAATAGAACCCTTCTTTTGCGAAATGTGAATCACTCCCACTTATATGTTTGAAATATAGCATGGGTTAACTCAATACTCATCCCAAGGATACAACATACCATATGCTTATCAAGACTCTTAAATTCTCCACGACTAAAGATGCAATATGTACATAACAATCAAGAGGACTTTATTTGCGTTGTAATATGGGCTAAAAGGGTTAAGGGAAAGTAGTTTAACGATAAATATGGGCATGTGAAGTTATTCAACCAAGGGACTAGGGAGTAACCAACAAACCACCAAGTAACTATGAAGTTTATCAACTCTGAGAACCCCAAAAATACAATCAACATACCCCAAGAATGAAATAAGAAATAAGGTAACCAATAATGAACATAAGCCAATTACATGTCTACTGCCAATCACGTATTCACTTTTTCCTTTATTTTTATTTTCTTTTTCTCTTCTTTTTTTTCTTGCTTTTTTTTACATGATTTTCCTCCTTTTTGTCATTTTTTTCTTGTTTTGGAAAATGCAATAAGAATTTCAATTATTGAAAGGCATAGGATCAGTAACTACTAACTCACAACCAAATACATACATACATATACAACCTGAAAAAGAGGGAATCAAAGCAAATGTGTAATATTATCAATCCCTTAACAAACTAAAATACTAAAGCAACCTTGAACTCAATTAATCCCAAACCACCCACTAAATAGATGTAGTGATGCTCCATAGACTTGGCTTAAAAGTAGGACTATGTGTTTGGCCAAGGACTAATATGAAGTATTCACAACAAAGATGGATATAAGCTCAAAGGGGCTAGCAAAGGGAAAAATATATAATACAAGGGTAGCGTATTAGGCTATGTGGCTAAAATTTTTAAAAGAAAGAATGCCCCTATCATATCATCAGCTATGCACTTGCTAACATAGTTTTCAACAATAGTCCAAGAAAGATCCAGAGATGCAACATGAAAGAAACATAAACATGAAAGAGCATGACACTAAATATAATGATTAGTCCAAATAAGGCTCAAAGTCTCATGGCATATTTGTCGAAGCCTTATCTAGCTCATAAAATGACTATCATGTTCCAACATTAGTGCCAACGATTCTAAAGAGGCAACATAGCTCTTAATGGAGAAGAGAGTCAAAAGAAGAAATATTTACAAAACCTATAAAAATTTTAGCACCAAAAGGGATACACATCAAACTTTATTTAAGCTCATGAAAGCTATTTTGCCCAACGAAAACATTATGAGGGTGCATCTCAAACCAATCCATACCATCCTGATATGCACACTTGGAATGTAGCAACACACCGTTGCAAAAGAAAGGAAACCTAAATCCATATGTTCTAACTCTTCTGCAAGCTGAAACTAAAACAGAAAACATGGAACTACTCCTCCCCCATGCTTAGACAAAGCATTATTATTCAAAGGAAACAAAAGTAAGAGAAGGGAAAAGAAACAAAACATAACAATCTCACCATGTTAGGTGCTACCTACACCTAAGCTAAAGTCTCAACGCACATGGGCACATAGAGCATCAGCCACTCCATCACAACTCAAAACTTACTCGATCAAATTAATTGCTATGAAAACACATATGACCTTGTCAAATGCCGCAGCATATGGCTCACAAGCTTGGCCATAAGAGCGCATAAAGATGAACATACCAAAGAAAGTTAGTAATCTCTTTAATAAACCAAACGCCACCGAAAAATTAAAAGAGAAATCAAAGATAGTATTCCACATTATTTTTCTAGGTGCATCTACTAGGTAAATGCAAAATGGGTCAAGAGAGGCATTATACCAACTACAATAACCTAGCGAAATAAAATTATCAACATTCTCACCAACAATACTAAACATATTATCCTCATAGCTCAAATCAATATTAGAATCATAAGCCATAAGATTATCAATGTGCATATCAATGTAATACTTGGGGAAAAGAGAAGGTTGTGAATACATAGGTGAAACATGGGAATGATCAAGAGGATTGGGGAGAACGATATCACAACAAAGGCTAGGAAAGTCCTTTCCTAAACACACCACTTTGACCCCTCTAAAGGAATTCTTAGATAGATCAGACACCTTATGTAAATTATCTTCTGAATTGCAACAAGCATCAACAAACTTAGCAACTACCCCAAAAGGTGCACCCACCTGGAGCCCTGTGCACTGAGCTAGAGGCAAGGATGAATTAGGAAAGGTCATGACAACACCATTATTGTCCATGGGTGATGCAAAATCAAGTTGAGTATAGCATGCATAATAATGACACATATTAGTAGCATGGTCAGAAGAATTACACAAATCACACCAAAAATGAGCGTAATAAGATCTAGTATAAAATTCACAAGGATCAGAAAGTGAATATCTATAAACACAGCCAGCCTTCTCAAATTCAAATGAATCCAAAACAATCCACCCAAGTAAATATCATACCTCATCAACACTTTCACCTACAAAACCCTAATTCCTAAAAGAGCTCTTGTTTTGCTATTCACATCCTCATCAATAATGTCCAAAATTTCCTATTTACCCAAAAAAATAACCACACTGAGCAAGAAAGATATTTAAACGTTTAAAATACCTCTAAAATAATTCATGCTCAAATTAGGGACAATGGAAAATTGCCATTGTTTTTTCTCAAAATTTTTTAGCTTTTTGTGTTTTTTAATTTTTTTTCTTTTTTTTCCAAATGAAAACATTATTCTTAGTCAAACCTATCAAGAAGTCCAAGTGTTAGACACTAGTCCCTAACAACGACACCAGAAACTTGACAGGGCCGCAAGCATATGGTGGCGTTGTAGTAAATCAAGGTCATCTCCCACATGGATAGGTTGATCCATTGGGCTTTACAACCTTAAAGTGGGCTAAGCGAATCAAAATTTAAGATTTGAGATTAAAGCATTCAACTATCTAATACGATAAATAAATAATCAAGGAATAAAGCAAAATCAGTAATCTCTTAATTCATGCATCAACAACACACTTCTTCCTCAATTAGTTGTTTTAAAACTGACAATCGAAGTATCACAACCATCTTTCTAGGTGAATTGAAATACCTAAATTTTACCAATTACCATTTCTCAAGGGCTCTTGATTTGTCTGGGTTCATTGAGCATGCGATTATCAAATTTGTGGTTTCTCAACTGGTTTGAGTTTCTTAAGACTCCACACAATAAAGTGAAATCCTAGGATTCTACAATTGAATTTCACCTTTTAATTCTTCATTTAATACCCAAAACACACAGAAAAGTAATGAAATTTCTTACAAGACAACGAACATCTAAGATTTGATCTAACAATTCAATAATTTTAAAATACTCAAAAAGATAAACACCAAATCAAGGACTTAACTAGTATTTGATTAAATCCAAAATCAAAACAACAAAATCATAATCCAATTACAAAATATAAATCTAAAATGAGAAAAGAGAAGAGAAGAGAAGAGAAGAGAAATGCTCAGCCAAGATCGCGCTTGAATCATCGTTGCAAACCTGGAATGGAATCCTTGTAAATTTTCACTTCAATTCGCTATCTCTTCCTCTAATCTAATCTAAATCCTAATGTAGTTGATGAAATTGAAGAGAGACAAAATGGAATGGGGATGAATGAAGCGGTAAAAATAGCATTTGTTAGCTGAAATCAAGTATCCTAAACCACCACATGCATTGAACGTGAACAACCACAAAGAAAACTAGCGAGCTAGGATGAATAGGACTAACCAAGGCCAATTCATAGGGACTACCATGGGCTGTGTACTCCACCACAGGTAGACCATGGGGCATCCTGTCGTGGTGTCTCCTCCTCATTTGTTCTGCGACTTCACTAGAATCTCCCTGGACCGTGGTTCAGGTCGGGGTTTACTCGTATTGGGTATCTTTACACTTTTTTGCTATCTTTTGGATCCACAAGGCCTCAAAATTACCATTTTACTGACATAACTTGGCTCATGAAATCAAAATCTATAGACACAATGAAAACAAGTGAAACCAAGTGTAATAGTAAAAATAGGGGCATAAAGCGCAAACTTAATCTTACTAATCTCCTAAAATGACTCTCAAACACTCATAAAATCAATATGACATTCATTAAATATACAGATGCCAAGTTTTATAAATCAACGAATTCTAGAACCTCCCATGTGCCTTTAGGCCCAAAAGGGTGTAGCCAAAAAGAAAACCCAAGGCTTTTACTTTGCCACAAAACGTCATTTGAGTTCTCAACAAGTATGTCAATGAAGCAAGGGAGCATGAAGCCCCACAGTCAAAGGTGTTGTTGAAATGCCCACCTAAGGGCAAACAAACGGCTGGCCAAAGGCCTCGACACTTGTAGGGTAAATTGTGAACTCCCTTGTCACAAGATATACTTTTCCCCTCCAAAGAATTGACCAGCTGATGCCAAAAGAAAACCGGGTGATAAGAACATCATTTGACAACAAGAAAGTGGTTTGAAGAGGAAACTTACAAATTCCTCTGGCAGAAGCATCTTCTTCAAGCAGTCCATGTCCAAGAGGATCATCATCATCTCAACGGAGGAGGATGAGGACACGGAATACTAAAAAAAGACTTTTGAAGGCAATAAAAAAATAAAGATAACTTGTGAAGGTGGAGTCCTAAAGCATCATTTCAAAGGGATACATCTGAACACTTCAAGTATCACATCATGGGCAGGCTCTCAAGGCTTATGCCATGAAAGATGTGGTTTTTACATCCCAAGAACATGAGATGTTCTCCAAAAATAAGCAAGTCCAATCTCAAATCTCAGGGTCTTAAAGACTTGGGAAAGTTGATGAACCCAAGAAAAAGAATATTCGGATTAAAAAGCAGAAGAAGTGGAAGCTCAATAAGAAAAACAACATTAGGAGCATTGTTTGCGTTCGTGAATAGAACGAAGCTGAGCAAGCCAAATCAGTTAATGTCCTGTTCATCAAAAATGTGAAAAACGCTCAAAATTTTTAATTTCCTTATCAAGAAGCTTTCAAACATCCTGAGATTGTCACGACAAACTATGACATGTGTGGTCAAGTTGAAGCTCAAGGTTACTTACCTAAAAGCTTAAATGGAGATTTAACTCCTATAGAACAAGAGTCCTCCAAGGATTTTGTCAAGGCTATTTGATGAATGTCATACTTATTTAGGATTTCATAAGTGTTTGGGAGTCGTTATAGGGATTAATATGGTTAATTACATAATTTATGCCACTATTTCTACCATTACGCTTGGTTTCGCTTTATTTGAGAGTGTTTGCAAATTTTGCCTTTTTGAGAAAAGTTATGTGAGTAAAATAAAGATTTTTAAAGCATTAAGGACTAAAGGCGATAGTCAAAAAGTCCAAAGACACCTAGTATGGATAAACCGTGGTCAGTACCACAGTCCAAGATGTTCCGGGAAGAAATAGTAGAAGAAACAAGTGAGAATAACCAAGGCAAAGTCCCTCACAATCTGTCCGTGGTGGTGCCCATGGTCCGTGGTGGCCGTCTTTCTCCCAAGGCTGCTTTTTTTCTTCACGACTATTCGGCTTCCATGTGGTTTTTACAGTTTGGCTGCAAAAGATTCACGATAAAAGTGTTGTTTCCAGCTGCATTTCACCCCCAATCATCCTATGCCATTTCCTCCATATCCATCCATCCACCTAGTTAGGACTTAGATTTAGAGCAGAGATAGTTGACAGCAAGTTGAAGGTGAAGATTTGCAAGGATTTCGGGTCAGGATTGCTTCCACAAGCCCGCATCAGTTGAGCAATTCCTCTCCATTCTCTTCTGTTTTCTCTGTAGATTTTTATGTTTTATATTATTATTGATTTTGTGTTCTGTTTTAGATTGTTAATCTTGGAATTAAGTTGAATTGTTATGATTGAAGCAATTCTTGCTTTGATCTGGAAGTGCTTCAGATTTCTTAAATATATTCTATTAAATCATAGACGTTAAATTTCTAGTGGGAAACTTGATCACTTTTTTTTTACTTCTTTTAGACATTTGGTGAAGAACTGAAATGTGAAACTAGATATTAGAAAGCTAAGATTCGACTTAAGTGTGTGGGATCTTGAGAAGGACTCATTGTTTAAGGAACCCCCAAATTTGATAATGGCGTTCTTGATCTTAGATTAATAAAAACCACTCAGAAATGGTAATTGATTAGATTTAGGAATTTCATTCCACTTCAAAGATGGGTTTGATAAATCGATTATCAGTTTTGGAAATACCCATCTAAAGAAATGGTGCTCGATTAATTCTTGAGTTGGAAAATTACTTGGTTTGATTAAATTCCTTGATTATCTACTAGATTAGATAGGTAGCATATATCAATTTTATTCACAAATTTTGGATTTGTTTAGCTTATCTTAGGAGAATATAACTCGATAGATCAACATTGTCCCTGTGGGAGACAACCTTGATTTGCTACAATGTCACCGTGCACTGACGGCCCTATCACTATCCCACTAGCACCTTAAAAAATGGAAGGTGGTGGTCAAGCAACAATCGATGAGCCGTGGATGATGAATTTGGGAACTACTGATGGCCCTAAGTTTCATGAGTGGCATGTTGAATGATGAAGAAGTCACAAAATATGAGTAATTTCTTCAAGGGTACAAAGATGTATTTAGCTGGGGATATCAAGATATGTTGGGCTTGGATCCAAATGTGTTTGTTCATAAATTGGTCTTTTTTTAAAGGTGTAATGCTAATAAAGCAACCTTAGCAGTGCTTTTATCCTGTGTTGACAATCTAAATAAACACTAAAGTAGACAAGCACATAAAGGTTGACTTAATTCAAGAAGTTCAATACCCAACTTGGTTAGCTAACATCGTCCTTGTTGGGAAAAACAGTGGCCAACTTTGGATGTGCATTGACTTCAATGATTGAAACAACGCATGTCTGAAGGATGATTCCTAATACTAATCATCAAACTCCTTGTCGATACTACTATGGATTTTAGGGCTCTATCTTTTGTGAATGGCTTCTTGAAGAAACTGCTACATGGTAACGCCATTTGATTTGAAAAGTGTTGAGGCCATCTACCATAGAGCCATGACAATCACTTCTTGTGACTTGGTCCACGACCTTGTCGAATGTTGCATTAATGACTTCATTTTGAAAACAAAAAAAAAGGACGTCAACCACATGACCTAAGAAAGTTAATTGAAAAGCTTCATGAACTTTAACTCAAAATGAACCCCTTAATGTGCACATTGGGGGTTACTTTAGGAAAGTTCCTCGATGTTGTTGTTCAGAAGCAAGGATAGAAATTAATCCTAACAAAGTCTAAGCCATAATCTAAATGCCTCCTCCAAGAAACTTAATAGAATTGCGTGCTAACAATGGAGGGTGGCTTACATAAGGTGGTTCATCCCAAGCATGTTAGGACGGAGTCAGCCTTTCACAAAGCTCTTGAAAAAGGACACGCCTTTTATCTAGGATCAAACACATCAGAATGGTTTTGAAAGCATAAAACAATATCTAATGAAGACACCTATTTTGATGGCTATAGTACAAGGAAATCTCCTAATCCCATTGACAATATCCCTTAAATGATCTTTAGAAGCCATGTTTGCCTAAAACAATGATGAAAGGAAAGAAAATGCCTCGTACTATAATTATCTCATATTAGTTTTTGTCATTCAAAAGTTCCAACACTGCCTCTTATCTCATCAAACCAATTTAATGTCAATGACAATTTCGATAAAATATATATTACCCAAGCCCATGCTATTAAGGGGGTTAGCTAAGCTAGCTATGCTTTCTGCCCCTTTGACATCAAGTTTATTCCCCAAAAGGTAGTAAAGAGATAGATTACAATTGATTTCATAGCACCATATCTATGCCAAGATAACGAGGAATTCTCAGACCATCTTCCAGATGAAAAAGTTATGTTTATTGAAACTAAATTGTGTTAGTTATATTTTGATGGGGTAATAAGGAGTCAGCGAGCCGGAGTAGGAATTTGTTTGCCACACCATGCGATAGACTTAACCCTTAATCATTCTCTCCGCTGAACACATGTTCAAATAATGTGGTTGAATATGAGGAACTTATTATTGGCCCGAAATTGGCCCTTGAAATGTGTATTAAGCAACTAGAAGTGTTTGGTGCTTCCCAATTAATTATCCGACAAACAAATGGTAAGTAAAAAGTAAGGAATGCAAATTAGTACACCGTTACCAAAGTGCAAGGTGTCTTCTGAGCCAGTTTCCTTAGGTAGAAGTTAGCCATGTGCCAACGTCTAAAAATGATAAGGTAGATTCTTTAGCGAAGCTACCTACTTCACCAGTCCTTCGAAATCCATGAGAAATTCAAAGAACCACGAAGGAATGTGACTTGTTAGCCTCAGCCTTGGATCGTTTTGATGAAACAAAGAAACCTATGTGGTCTCGATTTTTAAGGTCCAAGAAAAAGCAAATTGGACAACCTCTCATTAAGTATTTCCACTATGGTACCTTACCCATTAACTAAAAGAAAACGGTGGATATAAAATAGCGAGTACTAATATCTACTTTTAAAAATGACAACCTATATTGAAATGCTTTTGATGGGATGTTACTTAGATGCTTGTTAAGGGAGTAGTCTATTTATGTCCTAAATAAAGTGCACGCTAGGGTATATGATGCTCATTAAGTAAAGTCCAGACTTGGTTTCCAAATCAAAAGGTTGGGCTATTACTAGCTAACTATGGTTCAAGACGTAATAAAATTTGCTAAACCATGCCAAGCTTGTCAAATACATAGGGATTTCATTTGTCAACCACCACAATTGCTGCACCCTAGCATATTATCATAGCCCTTCCATACATAAGGGCAGATGTCGTGGGACCTTTCAGCCCATCTTCCTCCTATGGCCATGTGTTCATTTTGGTAGCCACAGATTATTTCTTAAAGTGGTTGAGGTCATTCCATTAAGATAAGTGGGAAGAAAATAAGTCATAAATTTCATTAGGACCCATCTCATTTCCAGATGAAGTGCCCATACAAAATCACTTCATAAAATGTCCTTTACTTTAAAAATCAAGTGACTGTAAGGCTTATAAAAAACTATGAGTTTGTAAATAGTTTCTCGTTAAGCTAATGGTCAAACCAAAGCATTCAATAAAGTGTTTTGTAAGATTCTAAAAAAATGGCCTTAAGATTAAGGAGGGATTGTCATGAATGACGAAGAAAAGCTTTACAGGCTTATCAAACCACATTTTGAATAGTAGCTAGTTATATATCCTACAACTTGGTTTTCGGCTCATAAGTTGCACTACCCCTTGAAGTGCAATTGCCTACCTTAAGAGTGGCCATACAATTCGTTGATTTAGATGGAAATACTCATGTCAGATAGGTCGAACTTGAAGCATTAGATGAGCGTTAGTTGATAGCCCAACAAAGCTTTGAAATTTACCAAAATTAAACGGCGGGTACATTCCACAGGTAAGTCACGTTTCGCTCATTTGGTGTTGGTGATTTGGTCTTAACAACGAGGAGGCCTATTGCCATCAATCGAAAGATAAAAGGCAAATTTGAGTCCAAACACAGGGGAACCGATATAGTTTCTAAGGTCTTCCTTCAAGGGACATCTGAGCTTTCAAATCATAATGGACAAATTGGATATGCTTGTTTCAATGGCAAATATTTAAAGGAATTCTTTACTTGTAGTTTTTGGATAGTTGAGTTATAATTAACCACACAAGGCTTGTTCCTCAAAAAGGGGGCACGTAGGCAATCCAACTTCATACTGGACCTAGCCATTGAAACAAGATAAACTCTTTCTTCTTAAAAAATAGAGATAAGAAAAAAATTCTTTCCTATCCAAAAAAAAAATCCTCTACCAAGAAAAAAAAAAAAAAACAAGGGAGGAAACATTCCTTATTCTTTGGGAGGACAAAAGATGGGGATGTCTAAAAATAAGGTATTTTGTGGTAGTATGATAGAAGTCAAAGAAAAAAGATGTACTAGTAGATATGAGGAGATAAACTTAATTGTGAAGATATCCACGCCAAAACAAATTTGGAAGTTAACATATCTGTTTTAATTGAGAATGAGTTAATCATTATTACTCATGTTTGAAAATCCTAAATACCTCTATGGCCACAGAAGAAGCCTTCTACAGTCTTTTTCATGGCTAAACGGAAAGTGAAACCAAAAGTTTTCCTTAAGTCAAGGTCCTCCAACAAAAGTAAGTCCCCAAATACCCATCTAAACGCTAGCATGTGCAGTGAGATACAGAGTCTTCCCAGCACATGATTGGTCGAACTTTCTGATGCTGTAACAGCTTTCACAAGTAGCCAAGATCCAACCCCTAATTAAATTAATGGTACACATATTCGTGCATAAAAAGAAGGCGGGGGATGAAAAAGTTGTTCGACATAAAGACGGAGCTTATACACGCTCAATAAAGTTCACATTCACATTATTCGGGTGGCAACTATTGAACGTAAAATTTTGATAAATTTTAAATTTTTAAAATTTAATTTGTGGTAGAAAATAAAAGAACAGAGAAATGTTATGGGCGTAAATTGAAATCGAGACTCTCTAAACTGAGACCCTTTGCACACTCGACTCTAGGGAATGCACTAGTCAAAAATTCTTTTAAAAAAAAATAAAATAAAAATGCTTTGGCCTAGTTCCCCCAAGCATGAGCTTGAAAACAACAATGATGCAAAGAATCGAAATGAAATCTTATCTCTTTGTCCATGAAAAGCACTTAAAAAAAGGTCATTATAGTTAAAATTGCAAATGCATAATGTAGATATAGCTAACAACTGGCAAGTACAGGTCGATTCTTTAGGAAATTTGCTTACTACCAAGAGTAATTAAATTAATCAATGTAGGAAAATCAAGATTGGAGGTTTTAATGATTATCTAAGAAAATGGTAGTAGCTAAGAATACGAATAAGATTTTGGAATATTAAAACACTCATGTTGGAATTAATAGCACAACTATGCTAGCTAATCAATTATTAACCCCATCAAACTCGGCTCAACATGCAACATGAATGGATAGATCATAGATTTAGTCCATCCCCTTCTTTCAAAGTTGAAGACTAATCCTAAAACTGTAGTCGCCTATTTTCATGGGACTAAAGTCGAAGTATTACAAGATCTACAATCTTGAATCTGAATTAGAATTTCAATTATTTTCATATCAAAATCCTAACTGTCTACTAGGTGACACTAAGTAAAAGTTTCATCTTTCAACATCCCCCTAAATCCTGATAGACGTAGATGATTGCTCTTTCAAGCAATTCATAGGACATGTGGTGAACGAAGTAGAATTCAAAATTACAAGCATGGGTCAAGTAAGCCTTGAGGCTGAATCATTGTTTGGCTAGGCAGAATTGGCGTTAATCCCAACCCAAGTTAGGTCCTATTGTTTTCGTGGGTAAATCAACCTTCCCATTTTTTCCCACTCCTCTCCACTCTTCCTACTCTTTCCACTTATTCCCACTTTTTCCCACTTCTACCCACATCAAGCCACTCCTTCCCACTCCGACTACTTCCACATATTTTTATTGTGATTTTTATTATTAATATAAATAACTATTATCGTGAAAATTATTATTGTCAATTATTATTATGTAATCATTATTATTAATATCAGCTACTTATTAATTAATGATTATTATTAATTAATTGTTATGATTAATCATTATTATGATTAATTATTTTTAGTATTTATTAATTATTAAATAACAATTATTAACA
>NCQV01084001.1:29743-51268 GCA_002740545.1 Lophocereus schottii
TTAGCATCAAATTATGGGATATGAGATATCTAAACAATTATGTTGCAGAATTTAGTTAATATTTTTACAAAATTGGGCATGGTGAAACTAACATTGGTATATTTTATGACAAATTACGATATCCAATCGATTCCATAATCAATTAAAAATGCATGGCGTGGCTTGAAAAAGCAGATGTCATTGATATCCTTGGTACAAGAATCTATTATGTAAGAAAATAAGTTAATCATCAATATCTCAATCTCCAAAAACAAAATAAAATAAAGAAACAATTTTTGACCTGTTGGGATAATCCACACCAATGGGGAAAGGAACCTGATAAAAGAAGGAAAAATAAATTTTGAAGGAAAAAAGTGCGTTAACAAGCAAAAAGGAGAAAAATATAAAAGAAAATGTTATAACTAACCAAGCCCTAAAAAACAAAGATTTTTTAGAAAAGCCCCTTATTGTCTTGTCAGGAAAAACAATTGAAAGTATTGAACATGTGGAGAAATAGGCCATTATGAAAATGAATACAAAAATAGGAAGAATAACAAGCTTGTTGAAACTTTAGGCAATCTATATTATTTTGAGCTTAGCAAGGAAAAAGCACTAGAATAAGTGCTAAAAAACAATAGGGGAATTGTTGAAATTGTACTAGAAGATCAATACGAAAAAACTGACTAGGAAGACACTAGTCATATAATGAAAATAGGGGTGTTCGTTAGTCCAAACACGGATCGGGGTGGTCTGGACCGCGGACCGAATAAGAAGAGAACCATGGACTGTAGATCGGATCGAATAAAAGTTAGATTGCAGGGAAACAATTCAGACCGGACCGGACCGAACAAACTGAATTGATTAGGAGATCTCAAGTTTCTAACTTTTATAGATTAAGTAACATCAACTAAAATAGGGTATCCAGAAGTAGGATTTTAGGGAGATTTAGTTGTATTAAAAAATTAAAGGTTTTTTTGAGATTAAAACTTTATTGAAAAACTTAGAACTTTTACATATATACGGGCTAACAAAATAGTGAGAGAGAGAGGGTCTGGTGAAGGAGCAATAGGTGGGTTAGGAGCTTGGGACAGCTAACAAAAATCAAACCGAAAATCCCAATTTTAAGTACATGCAGGCCACTTTGCTGATCGACTTGATAGTCCATGCTTTTTTATTCGGTCATTCGTCCGATCCAGTAAACCAGTCCGGACGGGACTAAAGACCGAATAAGAAAAATTCATAGACCATGGACCGGACCGAATTTACTCAGTTAAATTGTGACTGTTCTTCGATTCGGTTTGGTTTTAGACCGAATAATGAACACTTCTAGATGGAATGTAGCTTAATTAGCTTGATGATCTTCAAGGACAAGAATTTGTTATAGATTAATGAGAAAGAAGATGTCGAAGGAGATTAGGTCCTTCCTAGAATTTAAAAAGACATGATCTACAAAAATTTCATATTTCAATTGAAGAGTAACTCTGCGTGGGAAATGATGAAAGTTGATTTCAAGATAAAAGACTGTGAGTATAATGTGGGAGAAGTTAATCCTATTAATTGGGAAAACATACTTAAGCATAATAAAGATAAAGTATTTGTATATCCATGTTGGAAATGTCCAAGTACAAATTACTCCTTCACAGTATTATGGCAAAGATATTGATATTCATTCTTCGCTCTATGATATTAGGCATACCAAATTTATTAATTAAATTATCATAGGAATTAAGACCAATTTATGTAATGGATCTGTAGAATTCAATTGCTGACCTAGATATTATCTAAGCGTAAAAGATGAATTTGCAAGAGGCTTCATATCCCTCAAGATAAAAACAGTTGGAATGGACATGAAAAGTGGAGGATACCCACTAAGGATATTTTAGAAAAAAATCTACAAACTAGATAGCATTATTGTTCTAAATACTGAAGTAACAATGATAAATGCAGAAAAATTTGAAAGTCACACTCCTCCACAAAAAATCCAAAGGATAAAATCCAATCCTTAGGAGATGAAAATCGATAGGTCTTGGATATCTAGCTTTGCCAATCCCATAAAAAATAAATAAGAAAATATAATAAAAAATGATTAAAATGGAAAAATTACCATTAAAACTCAGAGTGCAAGTCAGAATGGGGAGAAAGGTCTTCGTAAGCTAAGGAAGAGCTTAAAGAAGATGATACAATTGTTATAACTAGTGAAATGAGTATAATAAGTTTTAAATCCGCAAGACACAGTTTAGACCAAAGTATGAGTCTAGTTAAAAAGGAGTCATTAGATACAAAACAAGAATTGTTAGTGAGTCAATCTTTGAGGATGAATTCGTAAAAAAATATGACAATTGAGATATTCTATGAAGTCACCAATATAAATCCTAATAGCATCTATATCCCAATAAATGCATGTTAAGACGGATATAATAGACAAGAATTGTCTGCCTAGATAGATAGTAGTTATTCTATCTCTTATGGAAAAGGTCTTTATTTCTGGAATTTATGTGGAAAAAATCTAAGAATCTTTTATAAGTAAGGATAGCTGACAATAGCATAATAAACCATAACGAAACCATAGGAGGGTTATCCATAAAGATAGGAGGAGTACAATGCATTATACTAGTTTTATAGACTATTGATAAACCCTCTCATAATATTATTATCTGAAATAATTTTCAGAGGCTATATTCTTTGTGCACACAATCCATAAACTAAATAATATTTACAATTAATGGTCAGTGAGTTCCTATTGAAAAATTAAGTAAGACTATCACTCATTAGAAGACTGAGTTTACATGCAGCCAGTATGGTGAGAAGGTAGTACCTGTACAACGTAAGATAGTACTAACAATCTCACTACCTGAATTACCTATTAAAGAGTAGATTGCTGAACAATAAGAACAATTATGCAAAGAACTGGACTCTGATAATCCTCAAATTTTGGGATAAAGATAAGACATTTACAAATATTACTTTGTTAAATTCCAAGACCATTATCCACATCAAACAAATCGTTTATACACACTAGGATATCCAAGAATTTGATAGCCAAATTAAGGAGCTACTAGATAAAGGGTTAATCTAAAATAGTAAGAGTCCTCATACTAATGTCGCTTTTGTGGCGAAAAATCATGCTGAAACGAAGAAGGGTTAATGCTAGTATGGCAATCAGTTACAAAAAGCTTAATGTTGATACTACTTTTTATGGTTATTATATTTCTATCAAGATAGTCTTTTTAATAGAAGTAAAGCAACCTCATTGTTCTCAAAAATGGATTATAAAAGCAAATACTGGTAGATAAAAATAGATGAAGAAAGTATTCATCTAACTGCTTTTAGTGCCCATCAAGGACATTATCAGTGGATAGTAATGCCATTTGGTCTTGAAAGTGCACATTAAATATTTCAAAGAAGAGTGGATACATTTTCAAATATCTTAATAATTTTTGTCTAGTTTACATCGATGATATCCTTATCTTTTCCAAGACTATAGAGCAACACAAAGATGATGTCCTAGCTATTATCCAAAGATGCATTGATCATGATATTATTCTTGGAAACAACAAGTGAATTTATGCTATACAAGAAATCAAGTTTTTAGGTGTAGAGATAAAATTTGGACAAATCATTATACAGAAGCATATTCTGGAAAAAAATAGAAAATTTTCCTGAAAAGATTATGGATAGGCAGCAATTAAAAAGGTTTCTTGGATACCTATGCTTCAGATTTTATTAAAGATCTAGCTATTAAATTGAGAAAACCATTATAGCAAAAACTCAAGAAAGAAGTAAGTTAGACATGGACCCCTAACGATTCAATCATTGTTCAAAGCTTCAAAAGTTGTGGCAAAATTTTCCTATTCTTAATTTGCCTAATGAAGAGGTGATTTAATTCTTGAGATAGATGCTAGCCATGACCACTAGACTATAGCACTCAAAATCAAAGAATGACAAAACTCTACAAATATTATAGTGGATGTTTTAACAAAGTAGAATGTGATTATCTCATGATGAAAAAATAAATCCCTATAGTCATAAGGGGAATTGAAAAAGTTCTTAATCTTTTTAGCCCTAAAAGCTTTTTTTATTTGAATTGATTGCAAAGGCATACTCAATTTTGTAAAAAGGAATTTATCAAACATGCACGCGCAAGAGAGACTCCTACATTAGCAATTATGGCTTAACTAGTTTTCTTTCGCTATTGAACATATACAGGTATGCAAGAATTCTCTGGTAGATAGTTTGATGTGTAAGCTTACCAATGGTGATCATCATAGCAAAACTCCTGTCAGAAAAGAGGCAAATCCAAATTGAAATGCCATCACTACTTAAACTAGTTTCTTCTTATAGTAGAATCCTTATGCATGTTACAATTCTATACAAAAAATAGATCACACTTTAGTCTACTATCTTCTACCTATTTCAGGCTTTTATAATTACAAATGAATTGCCTAAAGTGTTCTTATGATATTCAAGAAAAAATAAGTTCTCTTGCTTAAGAAAAATGGTTCACCGAATAGCATGCTGCCTGTATCAATTACTATCATAATTATTCTTATGATATCTGGGAGTCATGGAGTACTATAATCTTCTTTGTATAGATAGATCTCAAAGTTAGCTATGTTAGATTCCCTGCTAATCCAATCTCTCTAGATGAGCTCATTATGAAAGCCCGGGAATATAGAATGATATCTTATCTATTGGAAATCCCAAATCCAAAGCACTAAATCTTCTCAATACTACCAAGGTTTCAACTATGCACATTTAAGAAGATCCATTAGATTCTCACATATCCTAACAGTCTAACAAAAATTCCATATATTCAAAGATTGTATGTGGAAGTACATTGTGGAATAACTACGTACGAAACTGGAAAAACCAAACGAACCGATTATCTTATTCAATTAGTTAACTTAGAGGATCCCAATCAACAACGATAGGAATGGCTTCCAGAATGATAAGAAGTGGTTAGTCATCCCATTCTAGCAAGAGCCATCAGTTTTTGCAATATTTATCATCAAAGATGGGCATTAATTGAAAAGAAAACACACCGATGCATTATGTGAATACTGCTTTCATCTACCATAATGTTCTCAGCAAATATATGAATGTAGAAGGAGCTACTTTAAAAGATGTCTCTGATTATCTCTTTGATGTTGGAGTTGGAAATTTTTATTAGAAAAATGAAAGAAATATCTCTATGAATTATTTGAAAGATGGGATCCAGAGCATCTTTAACTTGATGAAGATGTTGATGATTACATGTATAACGATGGACTGGAAAGCATCATTGGAGATAAATGCATGCAACATCTCAATATGGATGATTGGTATTGTCAGTATTAAGTGCTCTGAAAAGTTGTTGCCCCATTATCATATTTTTTTGAAGTGTCAAGTCAGTAAAATAATGCAATCTACTGTAGCCATGTGACACCAACTCTAATAATGTGAAATTGTTAGCATGTAATATAGTCATTATTGCATCCTATATACTCCATTTTCTCCATAAAAGAAGAGGCTAAGTGTTGAGAAAGGACACAATTATCTAAGCATACTTCAGCAAAAGAGAAGTCGGGAATCTCTATTTCTCTATGAGTAAGCATATTTAATGACTTTAAGAGCTTAAGTTCCTCTTCAATCTTTCCATTGTAATATTTCCACTTTCAAGCTTTAAATAAAACAAGTTTTCTAGTAGAGAAGGTTATTCAATTGAACCTTATATCTTAAACATTATAATTTATTGATTAAAGTTCCACTATCCTTAAAATTATAAAAAAATTGATTAGTGACTATGGTCCGAAGTAGCAAACAAAACAAGTCCATGATGTGCCTAATCTAAGAAGGTCTAATTGAGATTAACAATCTCTATAAACTAGAAGATAGAGAAATGCCAGGACCCGCGACTGACTAAGTTCATGGAACGATCAAAACTCCCTAATCAAGCTTTATTATATTACTAAGCATGGTGGGCATGTAACCACAGAAAATATAATATTCATGATATAAGTAGTAGAAGTATTGGAAAAGTGCGAAGAAGAGATTTAATCATTTAAAACAAACATATTCCTTGCAAAAATTCCTAAAAATATCTTTTTTACATCTTTTACCTAATTCTGTGTCGTTCTATAACTTCAAAAAGTCTTGGGTCAAAAGGAGAAAAGAAATAGTGTAGGGGGTATTAAAAAATTAAAACATCCATTCCGAAGGTAGTTAGAAATTAAAACACCATACCTCACGGTACTAAAATATTAAGTAAAAAATGTGAGGCCCAAAAAAATCTATGACACATGCATCAAGGAACGAAAAAGTCAATTATCACTCACTTTTATGGTCCACATGATACGGAAAAGCAATCAAAATGTTCAAGTCTTGTCATGCTCCCTGTGGATGATGTACTTAGCATTTGGGTTGCAAACGGACCGTCCTAAACGTTTCCTAGGCCACCTATATCTTAGAACTCTGGATTAGGTTAGGCCTTATGTGCATGCGTGATTCTGTGAATGTTTAGACCTCTAACTGTGTATCTGAACTGACCCATATCCAAAGACTCATGCATTGATGTTTTAGGATTCACAACATTGGTATTGTGTCTAGGGGCCCAAGTGAGGAGAATACTAGTCTAGGCCTCGTTAAAGGCGCGGTCAGGTTTTAGACCTCTCACACTAAGTCAAATCTAAGTAATGTGGTGTTCCATTAGAATAGGACCAGCTTGCATGCACCATAACATAAGTGTCAACATTATTAGTCTAGGTCCAAGTCACCTTAATTGATAAGCTTGCAAGTCTCATGGCATGACTAGGAAAGTGTAAAGGTCATTGTGCAGCCTCAACAAATAAATTTGGACTAGCTAAGCCTAAAGAGTCAGGCATAATTTGGCCTCATCATGCATACCACATGAGTCCATCTAGGCCTAAAGTGCATAACGTAGACCGTTAGGCGTTTAGAGTCCTAATCCATTCCTGGTTGTACCGAATCATCATCAAAATGCATAAAGACTTATACATTCAATCTTTACATAAGTTTATGGTCAAGATGAGTATAGAATCCATGCATGAGTCCGCTACCCTATCGAGGTGCAAAATCTATAATGTAACCCATTAAACCTTTAGAGCCCTAATCGATTATAGGTTGCATCCAATCCTGCACGTTATTCATAGTGCATAAGTTCAATGAAGGTGTAGACATTTAATCCATGCACAAGCTTATCATCCATGCATCATACGTCCATTTTCTAGTTCCAGTACGCATGTATAAGTCCACCTGTATCCATCCATATGCCTAAACTACCGCATTCTAGGCAAATCAAACTAAAGTTATGCTTAAGGCTAACATAGGTTTGTGATAGACTTAGACCCAGCTTGGGCGCATAGGTTAGCTTCTTAAGCCCAACTTAGGATCCAATCTAGGGTAAGACCCAATTTCAACTAAAATCCAACACCTTAACACCATTCATTCTCATCCTAGTGTAAGGGCCCACCTCCCAAGGGGTGCAATCTCCCACGATTAGTCTCTAGTGTGCTAGATACTTTTATGTTTTTCTCATAAATTATAAATTTATTTATTTTTTAAATTTTATTTTCATTGTAGGCTAGGTAGGCCTAGGCTATAGGTTCATGGGAGAATAGGCTTGCGCATGGCCAGACACCTGGCTAGGTTTTCTAGGTAGGCCCAGGTCCATATGTTTTGGACTAGGTCCTAACATTCTCCCCACGTTGGCCCAGAATTTGGGTGCAAGCCTGATCTAGGATCCCCAGCGAGTTCCTTAGTTAGATAAGGTCCTTAATTCTAGCCCAGGAAGATTCTACTGCCTACATCCCAATCTATTTCTTTAGCTGGTAGTGTTTGGATAGATGGAAAATTAAAACATTAAAGAATTAGTCTGTAACTAAATAGAGTCACTAATGAATTTAAGTAAAAGTTTCAAACCATGACACCTTTCGAAACATATGGTAGTGACAGGGATATCGAGGGGACAAAGTGAAGTTGCTTCGAAAGGTTTTGGAAGGGCCCTGAGCAGTCTCTAGTGTGGCGACCAATCCTAGCCCCTTCGTCTGGAATCGACATTCTAAATTCAGCGGTGAAGGTAATGTGATGTGATGGAGTGCACACTATCATTGCCCGTCATCATTTATGACCTCTACTAAATAATATAGGAAATTAAAACTTAATCATACTAATCCATGCAGCCAATTATAATCATTTACATAATCATATGAAAGGGTAAAAACTTTAGCCCAATGCAAACAAAAGTAAAGTAAATAAATTACAACTGATGGGGAACTACCTAAAGACCATATCTTTTGTAATTTAGCATTATAAATCATAAAATAGGAATAGACTAGAAGAGTAGAGAAATATAGAGTTTTTTCCCTCAAGATAACCCACATTATTTTCCTAGGAATGCAGTAAAGTGACACCTTTTTAATAGTAAGCCTGATTCTCTCTCTCTAATGAGTGCAGTATTTTTCTCCTTAGTTTTTATGTTGTCCTCTCTCTAACTAGTTTGATGTGTTTTGATGCCTCTAATTGATGCCTAATCCATGCCAATTCAATCCCCCTAACCCCTAGGGGTAGCCCCATATTTATAGTGGTTGAGGGAATAGTCCAAATTAGTTTAGAAATAGGAGACTAATTCTAGTCCCATTAAGGTTAATCTAAATAGGTCTCTAATTTAGTTAGGATTCTAACCAATTAGTCTTAGCAAACTAATCGCCCTAGAGTTCTATTTAATTAATCCCATTTAAATAGAAAAGGTCTCAGAAAAAGGAATCCTAGCAGGGTCTGGCCTGGTTTTTACCGGGTTCCTGGGCTAGGCTATAGATAATCTATTTTGTTTTGGCCATAACTTTCGGTTCCTATATTTTGAGTGATTCTTTTTTTTCGTTGCCAGCTTATTGCGTTTAGTCTATAACAAGGTTAATCTTATAATTGTAAAATAAGTTTGGAACAAGATATAAGAAAAATAGCAAACAAGTGTCATTTTCAATGCAAGTCTAAATATTCGACTCATCTCATTTCCATTGCTTATTGGACGTTGGTGCATAATATGTCATTAGAAAGCTTATTTAGTAAAAAATATTGACACCTAGACTTAATAATCTTATACTCCCTGGAGTGGATCTTAATTAGACATCAAACGCTAGCAATATGGCCTTTTTAGTTTATGTTAGCCTTTTAGATTTAAATTCAAGGATTACTATCCTGGGCCCCAAGTATGGAAGATGGGGTTTTACTTTTATCATAGGGTAAAAAAAATGATATCATATTCCGACATCTACATTTAGCCCCCACTTTGATTAAGCCTGGGTAAGGCAAAGGTCAAAGTAATGGTCTTCACTGGTAGTTGCTTGTTTAATTGTGATGATGTAGAATCTAAACATGGTGGCTAATGGTCCTGGAATTGGGGCTAGCAACTTTCATGATGATGGCGTCGATATTAAAAATCTGAGCTTAGACATTGAGAGTTCTGAGACTTGGAACCTGCCAACTTTTACCATCACAGTGGCTAATGCTAGAAATCCAAGCGTTGCTGCTGAGGGTCCGAATCGTTAGCGCTTGCCAACATTCACCATGACAGGGATCGATGATGTAGAAATCCAAGCCCGACCTTTGAGGGTCCTAAGCCTTAGCGCCTACTAACCTTTGCTGTGATAGTGGCTAATGGTGTAGAATTCAATGCTTGGCTAGTGAGGGTCTTGTGACTTGGCGCCTGCTAACTTCTACCGTGATAGCGATCGATGATGTTAGAAATCCAGGTGTGGCCACTGAAGGTCCTGATACTTGGCACCTACCAACTTCCGATGTGATAGTGGTCGATGGTGTAGAAATCCAAGCCTAGTCACTAAAGGTCCTGAGATTTAGCATCTACAAACTTTCACCATAACAGTGGCCTTGGTGAATTAGTTAACTTCCTTGTCACTGGAGTAGTGGACCTTTTTGTGGGTCAGGCCTAATTATCTTTTTGTGTTGCTGGAGTAGCAAACCTTTTGGCTGGTCAAGAGAAATTAGCTTCCTGTCTCGCTAGAGCACCGGACCTTTTACGACTTATGCGTAATTATCTTCTTGTATCGTTGAAGCAGTATAACTTTTTGGGAAGTCAGCCCTAATTATCTTTGCATATCACTAAAGTAGGGACCTTTTTATGTGTCAAACCTTATTATCTTCCTGTATTGCTGGAGCCGTGGACCTTTTTTTGGGTCAGACATAATTATCTTCCCGTATTGCTAGATCAACAGATCTTTTTGCGGGTTAGGCTGATTTCATCGATAAAATGTTAGAGCTATTAGTTTCAACTTCTAACTTTGATGAATGTCTTTGTAAGCATTCTATTCTTTTCTACATGGATTATTTGGATGCCCTTGGATGTAGATTATCCATCCTTTCCACTTTCATTTGGCTTCTTCCTATTTTGTAATTTTCTAAAGAAATACTCCTATGTGATGATCGGAACCCGACCGGGTTCATTGACCACCTTTCTTTGCTTTTGCTTTCTTTTTTGGTTTATATGTTTTGTGCTTTTCATGCTTGTGAATTCCTCCTCATGGCTGTCTTCTTTAACACATTTTTCTTCTTATGCTAGAATGTTTGTCTTCTTATGGAGAGAATATAGTCATATGAGGTGTGAGGAAGCCTAAAGATTAATTTCTTAGGACTTTATGACATAAGATATTGAGTTATCAACCCTTCATGTGTGAAATCCCCTTTTTTCAGCCGTTTGGTTGTTGAAGTTATCTCTTTCTGATGGAAGAATGCAGAATGTGAAGATGCCCGGGATGCTGAGGAATTCTTTTTTGTTAAGATAAAGAGGATTAGATATCCTCGGTGACTAGATCTTCCCAACTTTGTGTACCAGATAGGGTTTGCACCTTAGGCAATGTTGCTTCCACAAAGCCCGCTTTGAGGATGAAGTGCTTACTTTTGACTAAGCCTGATTAAGGTGATGCTCAAAGTATAATTGTCTTCTTTAACAGTTGTTGATGTCACCTTAGGAACCTTTGATGAAGATCCATGGCTAACTAGGGTTGTGTGACCTTTCTGTATGGTCACTATTGAAGGTTGTTTGCATTCTTCTTCAATACAGGGTTTTCAAGTGATTAGGGTAAATGATGCTCTAATAATTACGCTAAAAGACCTATGCATTGGTGTAGGAGTACTTGCTAACTTGAGTAAGACTAGGTAGACATGATGAATATGTAGGCTCGATTATGCTAACTTGCTAGCATGATCATGCTTACTATGCAGATATTGTGACAACCTAGCCCTTTTTGCATGCTGGTCTCATGCTAAGTTTGGGGCCCATTAGACAAGGCTTGGTTAAGGTATAGAAGCCTCATAGGTTAGGCACGGTGATGTTTTATGACGTGGAATTGGTGGTAAAAAGTTAAGCGACCGTTGGATAAGGATCTAGGTCACAATTCATAAGTTACCTAGGATATAGAATCTTTCTTTCACTAGAAGGAGTATCCTTTAATTTTGCACTAAAATGCTCTTGTTCAGAAGAAACCGCCAATCTCTGTTTGCTATGATAGAAGCCATGCATATGTTAGAATAATGATAGCTGAAGATGTTTTTGCTAGTTTTAGTTGGAGTAGCCCCCGGTATAGTAGAGTAAATGAAATCCTTTCCATGGTGGGAAGCTACTTTTGTTAATACTGTTGTAGTTAGCCAGTAGTTTAGTACAAAGATTATAGTCATCTCCTTATCGGGAAATATTTCGTATAAAGTGAGCCCTAACTATCTAGGGAAGTCTAGGAGAGCCCCCCCATCCTGCATAATGGTGAATGTTAGAAAGGCTAAGAATATGGAATGATTATTCTCCCTTGAATGCAGAGTCTAACCTAAGCTACCACTTGGACATGCTTCAATACATTGATAGTTTATTAGCCAGCCCTCTACCTTGATCACTTAGAATCCTTGATTGAAGGGATGTACATTCAAATATAACAAAACCCTATATGAAGACACACAATCCTAGTTAGCCATAAATCTACATCAAAAGCTCTGAAGATTGGATTAACAACTATCATAGAAGACATCTATATGTTGACTTTCACCTTAATCAAGCGCCATAGTTAAAGTGGGTTTTATATAAGCATTATCATCCTTAGGTAATTTTCCCATATTATTACAGAAAAGACATTAGCCTAACTTCAGGTTGTCAGGTAATTAAGATCAAGAGGATCTACCCAAGAAAGACACCTTATCCTCTTTTTCTTAGGATATCTCAACGTCCAGGACATGTCATTATTCAGCAAGCAACCGTTAGAATGAGATGGCATTAGCACTAAAGCAGCAAAACGTCAAATGTTAAGATTTGACATGTCAATGTCTCATGCGACCAAGTTGTAAGGATGTGGATACAAATTTTTAGTCTCTCAGGTCACTAGGCTCTCAGGGATCTACCTGTAGATATTTGGGCACCCACCTCACTAAGGTTCATCACTGGCTCCCAGCGCAGTCATTTCAAGAATATGCTGGCTTTCGATGCAATGGCACATCGATGGCTCCCGACACAATGGGACGCTACTGGCTCTCAGCATAATGGCTCATTCTAATAATAGGCTAGCTTCTTATACAATAGGACGTTGCCGACTCCTGACACAAGGAGGTATTCTAGCAACATGTTGGCTCCTAGTGCAATGAGATATTTTACCATCAAGATCCGCTAGACTAGTGAAGGGTTAGCTACATTGAGTAAGGGTTAATGTCAAAATCCTCTAGACTAATAAAAGGTCAACAATCTAGAATCGTTAGACCGACAAAGGGTCCCTTTGTCTTGTAAATGCCTGTAATTCGGAACCCTTAGATCTGCAAAAGTCCATCAAGCCTACAAAGAGTTTGCTAGATCAACAAAAGGTTAATAATTCAGAACTACTAGACTAGCTAAAGGTCTACTAAACTAGCAAAAGGCTAACATCAAAACCCCGTGATCGACGAAAGCTTAACAAATCAGAATTGCTAGACTAGTAAAGGGTCCTGACACTAGCAAAAGGTTAATAATTCAGAACCGTTAGATTAGGAAAGATTCACTAGACCAGCGAAAATTCTACTGGGCTAGCGAAAGCTTAACCATTTAGAGGAGCTAAATTGATGAAAGGTTCACTAGAGTAACGAAGGGTCAAGGAATTCGAATCTGCTAGAGCGTTGAAAGGTTTGCTACACCGGTGAAGAGCATGCTAAACTGGTAAAGAGGCCACAGATGGGCAAAGCGTCTACTGGAGCGCCGAAAAGCTAGCCATTCATAATTGCTAGACCGAAAAAAAGTCCTAATAGACTAGCAAAGGGTCAAATTCATTAGTAGAGCACTAAATATATAAGCACAAACACTATCTATTTTGACCTTCGCCCTACTCAGCCTAGTCAAAGTAGGGACTAACCATAGGCACCTAAAAAGTGACTCCTTTATATAAAATGTTCGATGATGGTAAACCAAACAACTAACATTTAGGGACCCTATATAGTGAAAATGGAGAGCCTTAAAGTGTATACACATCCTATAACCCACACATCCGAACCAAATACTGATCACAATCGCTAAAAGATCCCAAATAGGCTGAAATTGATCGTATTTGTCCAGTAACTAAGATTCATTTTGCATTTCCACCCTATGGTGCACAAAATTAATAATTTTATGCATTAATATTCCTCATTCAACAAGATTATTAATGACACATTATTAATCAAATTATAATAAGCAAAAAAAATATATAAGTCGAATATTACGGTTTATACTGAAAATGTCACATATGTAGTATTTCACTTCTATCTCTTCTACAATTATCCAAAAGTTATGAAATTAGTTTCAATAGAAAATGCAATCAATAAGCTTTCAAGAAAATAAAAAGAATCATTCAAAATTGAGGTCGAATGATCAAGTTATGGCCCAAATAAGCTGCAGCCTGGCCTAGTACTAAAAACTCGTCCCGGTTATGGCTTGAACAAGCTAAGAACCAGGACAGTTACTTGGTGGAAGGATTTTGGTTGGCACATGGGCACATTCCAACAATAGGCTGACTTCCCTACATAATGGGACATCATTGGCTCTCAGAACAATGAGAAATTTCAACAACAAGTTGGCTCTCAGAACAATGAGAAATTTCAACAACAGGTTGGCTCCCAGAACAGTTGGAATTGCTAGGTCTCGACACATGGAGGAACTCCAACAAAACATTGGCTTCCAGCATATTTTAACATCAAGATCTGCTAGATCGAGAAAGGTCTGCTACACAGCGAAAGGTCGATCGTAGAATCCGCTAGATGGGTGAAAGGTCCATTAGATCAACAAAAGTCAACAATTTAGAATCACAAGCCAGGCAAAAGATCCGCTTGACTATAGAAATGTTAACTAGACTAGCGACATATCAGCAATTTAGAACTCCCAAACTGCTAAAAAGTTCATCAGATTGCAAAGGTTTTGATAAATTACCGAAAGGTCAACAATTTAGAGCCATTAGACTGGCCAAAGGTTTACTAAGTTCAAAATTCGCTAGACTGGTGAAAGGTTAACAACTTAGAACCACTAAAGCGATGAAGGGTCCTTAGACCGGCGAAAGGTCAATAATTCAGAATGCTAGTTCAATGAAAGATCCGCTAGACAGGTGAAATGTATGTGCTTAATCCGCGAAAGGTTTTCTGGACCAGTGAAGGGCTCGCTTGATCGGTGAAAGGTTTGCTAGATCGGTGAAGGATCTGCAAGACCGATGAAAGATCAACAATTCAGAATACTCTAGGTCAGCAAAAGTTTTTCTAGACTAACATAGGCTCCACTGGATCAAGGAAAGGGGAATTGGAGTAGGCATCGTCCTTGTGTCCCCCGAAGAGGCACACACCTCGATCTCCTTCAAACTAGACTTCAGGGTTACTAATCATGTTGTTGAATACGAAGCTTATATCATTGGGATGCAAGCTATAGTTAGAATAGGGGTAAAGAACACAAGAGTGTATGGCGATTCGAACCTCATAATTAACCAAAATTCACGGAGGTGAAAGGTGAGGTGCGATTCCTTAGCACCATATCAAGTAGGGGTTTTCATGGTTCAGGTACTCGAACCAAAAGGAATTTCGGTTCAGGTACCCGAAATTTCGGGCTGGCATAATGGTGAACCGTATCCAAACCAAAATATTTGGGTACCTGAAATTCGGGTACCCGAAAATTTCGGTTTGGGTTTTTGGTTAATCAATAACCCAATTTTTTTAAAAATGCTTTTTTCCTATGTTGTCTAATAATTCTTTTTTTGGTACCTAGGGGGAACTAATACATGATATTATCGCATAATATGACAATACCACAAACTACGTTACTATTATTCACATTTCAACAACTTTACACCTCTATAAGACATAACCTTACTAACATCATATTCATGCTGAAACCATTGTCCAAATGCAACAAAGTCTTATAGAAGATCTAGAGACCTAAACAAAACAATGCAACAAAGTCAAAATCTCAAAGCCCTTGTCTTCATGGGACTTAAGGACATATAACTTACAAAGTCTGTAGGGAAGGGAAAATTTTTAAAAAAATTCTCAAAAAGAATATAAAATAAAAAAAGTTACGGGTTTTTGGGTACCTGAAATTATGAAACATACGAACCGTATCCAAACCGAAAACCAAAAAATTTGTCGGCTCGGGCACCTGAACCAAAAATTTTAAATATTTCGGTTCGGATACCCAATATTTCGAGTCAATTCGTGGTTTTTTGGTTCAGGTTTTTGGCTTTGAACACCCTTAATATCAAGCCCGTCTGGTTAAACTTGTCAAGAACTTTACCCATATCACAACTTGCCCCATGAGGAGAATAAGTTTTCTACTGCCCTAGAAAAGTTAGTCTCAATGACTAACATCCTATGTGGCATCCACTCTATGCTATTAATGGTGGAAAGAAGGGACAAACTAGCACATTGCTATGCATAAGAAGCATGTTATTTGAAGCTCGATGCTTGGTATGACAACATCCGCCAGTACCTAACGAAAAGAAAATACTCGCCTAATCCTCCCCAAAAACCCAGCGTGCATTACGAATATTGGCTTTACAGTACTTCGAGGATAAAGGGACGTCATATAAAAAGAAGGCCATAAGTATTAACTTGCTTTATGTCACCCAGGAGAAAGCCCGTGAGATCATGAAAGAAATCCGTGAAGCGGAATATGGACTGCACATGAAGGATCGCATGTTTGCCAAGAAGGTTCAACGTATGGGATACTACTGGTCCACTGTGGAGCTAACTATTAAGCTTATGTAAGAAGATGTCAACAATGTCAAATATATGTAAATTTAAAGCATCACCCACCCTCTTTCCTTTCTACATTAACATCTCTATGATCCTTTTTGGTCTGGGAAATTGACATCATTAGAAGGATGATCCAGAAGGGAACTGGAGGGCGTACATATATGCTTATAACAATTGGCTACTTCAAAAAATGAACAGAGGCCGCATCATATGCCAAAATCACTTCAAAACATGTTATAAAGTTCATCATTCACAACATTATATGCCAACAGGGGGGTGCCGCATGAATTGATAAGTGATTAGGGTAGTTACTTTATTAAAGAGGTGGCTAGCTTACTAAAGAAGTACAAACCTAGCATCACAAATCTTCCCCCTACCTACCATAGACAAATGAAGCTATAGAAGCAGCCAATTTAAACGTGTGAAGAACACTTGAAAAAATGGCTGAGTAATATAAGGACTTGCCACATAAGCTGTCATTTGCCCTATAGGGGTATCGAACCTCAATTTGATCTTTGACAGGAGCAACCCCATATTCCCTCGTATATAGGATAGAAGCGATACTCCCAATTGAAATAGCTATACCCTCACCAAGGTTAATAGTAGAAAGAAAAATTCCAAAATTAGAATGGGCAAGAGCTCGATAAGAAGAGTTGTTAATGATGGATAATAGAAGCAGTGTCCCTTGTAGAATCTTCAATTATACCAAGCATAGATACCAAGAGTCGTTAATAGAAAATGAGGCCCAGGGACGTACAAGAAGGAGACATGGTGCTAAAGGAAGTCAAGCCTCCCATGTAGGATCCCAGAGGCATGTTTTGCTCCAATTGGATAGGCTCATTCATAATTAAAACCATTCTACCAAAAAGAATAGTGAAATTAACAATCTGGATGAGAAGAATTTAACCAATGCACCAGCCTTGACCAATTGAAATGTAGTATGCCGAAGCAGCTCGTAAGAAAGCCCACAATAGGTTACGCATAATATTGGTAATTCATAGCCCATAGTAGGCTTAAAAGGCTAATGCTACACCAAAATAACATGAGCTTCAATGGCCCGATTCCATAATGCAGATACGTAAAGAAGCTAGCCAGTCCGGCTCAAATAATTACTACACAAGTTACTGACCCCTTTTTGCCTTTTCTTAACTAAAAATTGAAAGAAATAAGGCCATGTGCAACCAGTACATGCCTAGTAGCACGGATAGAATCAAGCCAGACCCATGGGATAAGGAACTTGGCCATGTTCTTCAATGATCTAGACTTACTGAATTAGTTAAAAAGAGAGAGGGAGAGAGAGAGGGGGAGAGAGAGAGAGAGAGAGAGAGAGAGAGAGAGAGAGAGAGAGAGAGAGAGAGAGAGAGAGAGAGAGAGAGAAGGAGGAAAGGACGATTAGAAAATTTAAAATAAAAGTAGTAACAAAAAAACTCTGAATATAATACTTTTACTTCTTGTTAATAAATACTAAAGCATACAACTTTAAGTGCACTGAAATATCACTAAATTAATGGGAAATAAAAGCTTTATTTCGTACAAGAGGCGAAGTTAATCTATCTTCTGTTTCTTCTCCTTCTTTACTCAAGAATTTCTCTTCTGGGGGGGTTGGATCTGTAACCTTTTTCTTGCCAATCTGAGATAAGTCCCCAGGTTTCAAAGCCTTAATGTCCTCTTCCTCTCAAAGCACTTTCCTTTTCCGTGCATCACCCTTGGCCATCCACCGAACGATCTAGTGGATAGGTGGGGGCTTCTCAAAAAACTTCACTCACTTTGCTACCAACTGGTCCATACAGAGTCTCTTTCTTTGGCAGAACTGCGCTACAAAATAGGTGTTGACATTCTGAGGATCGACAATTAGTCTCAGATGCTCCAACAACAAGATCTGCACCAAAAAAAAAAATAGAAAAGGAAAAAAATAAACATTGACCTAGAAAGCTCATCTGGCTTCCCAGGTCCAGAGCTAAATAACAAAAAAAAAGAAAAAAAAGAAGATCTAAAAAGGAAAGGAGAAGCATGCCGAAAAACCAGCCTTTGGCCCAATCAGAGCTTAATCAGGTTCCGTACCCTCTAAAACCACAGTAGGTCAAACAGAAAAAAGAAGATGACCTATTGGGCCGTCGGTCATTACCTGCAACAGCAAGGGGCTGCTAGAGAAAAATTGGCCGAGTTATGGTGCTAACCGTCCAAAGAAAGGATAGTTTCAGCAAGAATAAGAGGCATAAGTGTCTTCCCGTGGTGAATTCCATTTGCCACAATGAGAGGTGTAGTAAGGTCCCTACCGTTGGAACACCCTACGAATAGGTAGGCACCTAAAAAGCAAAGCGTTATGGCACAACTCCTATGAAAGCCCCCTAAGGCACAGCCTCGCTCTTTTTTTAAAGTGAGCAATCAGGAACACAAAGTGTACTTCCTCATTAATTACAACAGAAGACACATCATCTAAACATAATCTTGAAAAGCGACAATATTAGGTATACAAATGTTTTGAGGATCTAGGAACTATGGGAAGGCAATAAAGAGGATCACACCGAACTCCTCATGTTGAAGCTGTAGCTTTTGAGTCTCGAACCTAAAGACATGAGGCTCTGGGTCCTTAAAGGTTATGGTGGCTATAAGAAAATTCCAAGAAAATTTGACCTGATGTAAGCTAAGAAGGGTATTCAACGTAAGGTTTTTTAGTTCATAATTATCTTGAGAATTAAGAGTAAGAAACCAAGATGACAACTTCCTCTTAAAAGACAGGGTCGCTTTTAAAGACACATTGACACAACTGACGTGCAAAACACTAGGTCCAGGCACCTTTTGCAGGACAAGAAATGTAATCAATGAATAATTCCAACTCCTATAGCATTTGGGTAATGATATAACACACCATTTTTTAGCGGACTTCGACTACTAGATTATGTACTTTTTTATGTTCCAATTTTGCTTTGCCCCAGCTCATGAAGAAAAAGAAGAAAATTCGTTGTTAATAAAATAAGATCATTTATTGCTAAGGACAACTAAGGGCTCTTTGCAACGATGGTTATTTTTTGTTTCTTTAATCAATTTTTTTAAGAGGGGAATGGGGGCTGGATCCAGAATTTTTTTGTTGATCTTGCATTGTGAGTATTATATCTTGCATAAAAAAGTCCAAATACATTCATAGTAATATGTATTACAAAGATAGCATAATAATATCATATGTAAGTCTGAAAGAATAACCTTATTCGTTATCCCAGAACCCATTAGGACTTCCACCAAAGTAGTTAGCATAACATGATGTAACACCAGAATCAATTGAAGACCGACTCTACACACATCGGCATGAGAACTACCCTTACAATCCTAAGAGTGGCCAAGAAGCTCATTATGCATGGTCCTAGATGACCAATCGCAGTATAAGGTCTTGGGAATCGAATGTAGTCATGTATGGATCTCAAGGATCGTAGATCTAAAAGCGTTCTACTTCCAATGGGAATCCTGATGGGGTCTCTTCTCTTTAGCATGATACGATTCTGAGACATCTCAAGCCCGTGAAGGAGGGCACATCTTCGATTGAGACCTTCAAGGCGATGCTCGCTGAATAGAACCCACGGGCCTTTTCATAAGAAAGAACAACTCTTACGCAAAAACAAAGGGAAAAAGAAGAAAGGCAAAAGGAAATGTCTAAATACCTCATCAGTCTGAGGATGATAACAAGTAAAGACGTTCGTAAAAGCCTTAGTCATAAAGCAAAAATAGTGAACCATTATACTCAACTATTCCCAGTTGTACTGAAACAAAGAGATCAATAAAGTGAATAGAAGAAATCACACAAAGATATAAGAAAGGCAACGTACTTACCCCCGTAAAGGTGAGAGGAAAAGGAAGTTCGTGCTCTCAAACTTCGGCACCAAGGAGATCTCTATGTACCGCTCTAGCTGCCCTTCCAATGCCACATCGATATTCAAATTTGGCATGGAATAGCGACATGCATACATTAAAGGGAGAAAGCACCATAAGAAGCACTTCATGTAAATGTTAAAAAAAAATGAAAACCATGGGATGAAAGATTACCAAATGGGTCATGATCCGCTGAAGATATGTCCCGTAGTCACCATCATGGTCGATAAAGTCAACACAATGACGACCTACCTTCATCTCCACCGTATCCACCACAATCAACACTTTAGCATAAACGATAAAGCGTGGAGGATCCATAGGAACATAAGAGGGCCATTGGTTGAGGCTTTGGGGTGATTCTCTTTCACTCAAGCAACAAATGATGCGGAAAGGTGCCCCTTCAGAATTCATGTTTGAGTGTAATATGGGACTACCTTTACTTCAGGAGGGATCATACAAGCGCCCTAGGGTGAAAGTTAGCCACAAGAGACTAATATCATGATAAAATATGAAGAATAGCAAGCAAAACAAGCCGTCATACCGTGGTAAGGATATTTACAGCCGTCCTAAGGCGCTGTAAGCTTTCGGATCGAAACTTTCGTTAAATCTAACTATCTTCAGTCCATAAACACATCATTGAAAAATGATTAGGTTCCCAAGAGCCAGGCGATAGATACGGGAAGCATTCACACAACCCAAACTGTAAAGAAATAGCAAAATAATGATGGGAATTCCCAATGCGGATAGTAGAGTAAAAAAGTTATGGTTGTTACCTCAATCACAATCACCTTCCACAAACCATTGAGGGGCAAACTAGAATTCTTCTTACTGTGGCTAACGTTGGTGTTATGAACCTTGCTCTGCGTACCTCGAATGAGTGTAGCATATGCAGTCACTCCATGGTTCAAGTGTCGTACTCTATCTAAGTTGTTGAACGGTAAATTTATCCGTTTTACGTGCCTCTTTCACCCACTTTTTTCTCGTATAATAACTTAATTTATAGGATTTTTACTTGTTGTTTTTATATTTTGTAGGAAATAACTCCAAATCAAGCAAACGTCGCGAAAAGGGACGAAGACGAGGCACAACAAAGAAAACCGATGAAAACCAGTAAAACCAGACAAAACCGGAGGAGACGGACCATAGTGCCAGCAATGTGGCATAGCCTGACCATGCCACATGGCACGGTCATGCCACCTCCCTAGATTGTTGGGCTCTCGGTTCTTTATTTAAGGCTTCGTTCGGGCATTTGCAAGGGGAGCTCGTTCGTTCGGTTGCTCGGGGTTTTTGCTCTGGCGATTTTGTAGGTTAGTTTAGGTTAGATTTTAGTTAATGAAGGAGTTTAGTTTAGGATTGAAGATTGTAACATTGGATTCAATATTTGGATTTCAAGTTCCTTCATCGATTCACGACTAAGTTTTCTCCCCCTTCTCTATTTATTTCATTATTGTTCTTGTTTATGTT